>JAODVN010193775.1:0-12598 GCA_025434125.1 Chologaster cornuta
AGAAGAGGGTGAGCAGAGGAGAGAAGACTGTCCCCTTCCAATAGGACCCTTGAAATATGCAATGACTGGATTTGTTGCTGCGCTGTTATGGGCTCTAGCCGCTGAAACAATGCAAGCAGCCCTTGGCCACTGTGACCAAACACATACTGACCAGAGACAGCGTTTATTTATGTAACATGTGGCAGCTACAGGACCCTCCTACACCCGTCACACAACCAACCTGAGCACTTTTGAGACCCTCGCAGCTATTTTGGCACCAATTCAAAAAGCTGATAAGCATTTTGGGTGAGACGTAGCTGCTTTTCCTCAAGGAAAAAACAGCTGCTGCTATAGCAGGCTATGTGTTTCACCATATTGGGAAAAGACACCAGCTAAAAGCATCTGGTGCCACTCAAACCGCAGCATACAATAAAACCGTTTGACATAGCTTCTTTGTTTGTTTTCAACTAGCAGTGCTTTTCCAGAGCTACTATAACGAGACCAACAGCAGACCTGTTGCCACCGTGTTAGCTTCTATCAATTATTCTCTCTCCTCCCTCCCTCTTGCTTCCTATTTCCACCGTCTCTGCTCGGCGACCGGCATTTGAATTTTTCCATTTGTGGCAGATTACTGGAACGCTATTGTAAAACAACTTCCTGCCTCTGTTGGCACTTATTATGAATAAAACATGAAAAAGAAAGAAGAAAGAAGAGAGAAAGAAGTGAAAACCTCCAACGGCTGAGCTCGTGGTTTTAGCTTCTCGCCTATCTGACATACAGCAGTTCTGAAAAGAAAGAAGAAAAGAGAAACTGGATCTCTGTACCCGGTTTTTCTTGCTGTGGATCTATTTGGTTTGCGCTCCTTCTTCCTTAACTACTCAGGGGAAAGTGGGAACTGCATGCCCTGCTGAGAGAAAGGAAAGGTGGGGGTGATACTTTTCTTGCTTTGTGTTGGTGAAAACTTTATGCTGCTTTGTAGGTGACATTGTGCTAATGGGCTCAAGCTAAGGCAGGTTTGCCTAACATGGTGGCTGCTGTTTGGGGCAGATCTGAAATGTACAAGAGGGGTTTGAGAGGGGTGCTTTCATAGCTCGGCCAACACCCCGCTCCTAGACAGCTTGTCCAGCACAGCCGGTCTCTGCATAATGATTAATTCCCCTTCTCTCCATAATACGGGTTGAATTTAAATCAAGGGTGGTCAAACATTAAGCAGGTTAAAGGAATAAAATGATTGCTAGGTTTTTGCCAACCAGATACACTTATTTTCAGTCTTCCCATAGATTGTTCTCCATCTGTTCTCCTTTCTTGAACAGGACATTATGGGTCAGGGTGTCTGCACTGATGAGCCATACTGTAGAATCCTATTATAAAGAGGGCAGCTTTACGTCATATCTTGCCATGCGTTTTAACCAATTGAAAACTCAGAATCTTTGTTCTGGCCTTCACCTATAATGTAACTTATGCATGTCATATTTTTAAAGACGAGTAAATAATTGAAGCAGGATAAACTTTTAAAATTAATCAAATAGAAGTTGGATCGAGTAGATATGTTGTACATTGTATGTTTATACATTCAGTTAAGGTTGCTTGTCTTTTTCGACCGGACAGATGTAACTGCTCTAATTTTTGCGTTATGATAGCTCATACACATTGGTAACTCAGTGTAAATTAAGTAGTCTTCAAATACATGTTGAATGTGAAAATAAATTTAATTTATTAAGTTTCAGATTTAATGTTTAAGTTATTTTCATATCCAGAACAGGTTCATAAATAATTGGTCACATACACTCAACTACTGTTGAATTTACTTGTTTTAGTCCAATATGTGGCAAAAGGATATGCAGTGTTAGCAATCATCAATCAACTCAGTGTAGCATTATTCTTATGCCAGTTTAACAATTGAGGCTATAACTACAATTAGAAATATCATATCTTGTTACATTATATCTCAATTTCTTATCAGTCTACTATAGAAATCATACACTAAAAACGATGTGTTCTATTCCAACATATTGAAACATATCAGCCAACAATTGTGTTTTATATTAAACCACCATCTGAGTCGCAAACACAACGATTATATTGGATGAGAAGGCCATTGGATTGCACGCAGTAAGCAGCATGCTGCATAAACACATCAGACAGATAAAAATGTCCAAAGCTGCCATAAAGATATATTTGAAACTTTGCTGAACATTTGGCATAGCCACATCACATGAGTGGAGCAAGGCCAGTATTCAATTTACACTGAGGCCTGGGATGGCCCGGCCCCCTTAGTTCTGGCCATGGCATCCCTAGTTCAACTTTAAATCACAGGTTGGAAGGCCATTCATTATATAACATCTGTAAGGTGGGCCCCCTCGGAAGCAGGAGGGTAATTCAAACACTGAGCAAGACCACATATTTGAGACTGTTTGTTTTTCATATAACTTCTTGAGACCCGGACAGCAAAGACATCTAGAGTAAAATGGGGTTCCACAAAGACAAACAAGATATGTGCTTAATAATGTGCCATCCGTAGAGGTAAGGGATCGTGCAGGTCAGCACTGCTAGTAACATATCAATGATACATATATTTTAAGGGACTGGTTGAAACCTTAAGGGATGAAATAAGTGTTTTACTCACTCGGGCACGGTCTATTAGGTGGTCTTGTTTAAGCCCCACACGTGCCTAAATAACTTCTCTATTACACGTGGGACCACTGAGGGTACTCCCCGTCGTACAGAGAACAAAGGCCATGACCCTGAGGTCAAAAGTGTGACACAGGAGGGCAAACGGCCCCATTGAGACGTCACTTCTGTTTGCTTTAAGAAGGTAAAGATTACTAACATATTAACTAATGCCGATTAGGGGGCTAGGTCCCATGGGACATAGGTCCCAGGGGAGGACATCATGTCTTATTAGCACGGCCTGAACTTTAACCCCAGTCGTCACCTTAGGCAGCCAACTGTGACTGTTGCTCTTCAGGCACACATACAGACACTGATACAACTCAGACACACTTGTGCAGGAGCATGTTTTGGGCACTACAGCTTGAAAAAATATAGAATTTCTCTGGCAATTTTTTTATTTAGATATACCTACATCAAACTAAAGAATTACATTTTTGCAAATATATATAGGTTGTTCACCTGGAGAATGTGCTATGAAGCCTGAAAAAAAGCTGGAGTTTTTAATCTAGATAATTTGCCAATTAAATCTACACTTATATTTTAGATATACAATAATTGTATAATAATGAAGTAAGACAAAAAAATATTTATAAATAAATATTATAAAACGAAATCAAAGCGAATAACTAAGAGCAGGTTCTACAGTACCTGAGTTCATAAAATGGGGGAAACTGAGTAAAGTTCTAATCACAAAATGGTGGACACAAGACATGCGCACTGTTAATATTCAGGATAGCATTAGATAATGCAAAGTGAAGAGACATTTAGAGTTTAATTTAACTGTTTTGTGCATCAGAAATAGAATTTTCACAAAATGTAAAAATTACTGCATGAATACCGGTAGTCAATCATCGCCTGCCCATGTTGGATAATAATGAAATAATATGACTCTTTCACTATTACTCTTGATAAGAATGGATGCTTTTGCCCCTTTTAATGAAAAAGGGATTCACAAAATCAAGCAATTAATGTATTGTATAAAACGTTAATTATTTCCCCCTATTTCTAAATAATTTACATAAAGCTGTAGAAACAGAAAAGGCCTGGTATACTGTAAATAACATAGGGTACTGTATGTGAAGGTTTTGAGTATACAACTTTGCTTTCGATGCAATTGTACCGATGTAATGCCTTAAGCACTTTTAACTAGCCAGATTGTATTAAATAAACAAGCAATGGTGTTAATCTTCCTTCTATTCCTTCCATAAAGAAAACCCATAATATAAAATGTCTATGTTATTTGGTTTGCAAACACATTCAACTCCAGAAACACATGTCCTGCTTTACAAATTAATAGAATATTGACACAAATTGTGAAAAATAATTCATAATGAATAAGTTGTAAATTATAAAATGTACATGTTTGAAGTGCTTTCCAACAATGTGACATCATACTGTATATTCCAACGTAGATAAATAAATTTTCTAACCTGAGATGCAAACTATACTAAATAACTACAGGCATGTCAAATAGAAACCCTTACGAATTTCCTATTTCTTAGAAAATGAAATGAACAATGTTAAATTGCTTATTTTAAAATTACATTTTTTACAATGTTATAATTAACACTTGAATACCCTGTATGAATTCAACAAAATGTGCTCTTTTTTCTGTTCACATAATTAAACATGAAACAAAGTGAGTGTATACAATTGCTTTGTATGAAATAATTTTGTCAAAGCTTTGTTAATGCATGATTTTCAGTGTTATCTGTAGTTGAAATGTTTCAGTAAATGAATATGAATATAGCTAAATGTATTTATTGCAAATAATACCTCATCATTGTGATTATAAATTATATTAAATCAATTATAAACTAAGATTTATTTATAAAGAACATAAAATACTGCCTGTGTCATTTGGTAATATATAAAAAATATATGCAATATATAATTGCAGAATAATTAGTTAAATAAATATTTAAATATTTACAGTATCATCATCTGTATCAGTTTCATAGTGTAAATGAGAATAGTGATTTAGAATTGTAGCTGTTATTTTATGTTTTCTTCACACTATATTAGTAGTAAGACATGCATTCTTGCAAAATTTCAGGTAAAATCAATATTGCAGCTGGGATTACAAGGAAAGACAAATGGACTTGATTTTATCATCTTTTTACTCACTTTGCAGTTTCCTGACGCTCTTGGGAAGAACAGAAGGACAGAGAGTGTGACAGAAAGAAAGGAGAAAAGGAGGGAAGGAGCACTTATTCCTTTAAGAACATGAACACAAAAATATGGACCTTTTTTGATATCCACAGAATGGACAACCTCTCCAAAATGGGATCCACCCTACTGTACCTGTAAATAATGTCTACTTCTGTCAGCCCTTCAAGAGCTGCCATACTTGGACTATGTCAACGACCAAGTATGGCCGTGTCCAATAACATAAACGGGAGCAGTGCTCCTCAAACCTTTTCAGAGTGACCCCAAAATATTGTGCTTGCAATCCCATTTGCACTGAAAGGGGATTTCAAGCAATTAACTACTTCTTGAAACATAATGCAATTTTTTGCATATACAAAGAGTTATTAAATCAAATCTATTTTTTATTGATTGGAAATACTCTGTTCAATGTTAATGAATTCTGCAGCCCTCTAAATCTCTGATATTATTATGTGATATCAATAAAGGCGACACACAATTTACACCTGTTCTATAACAGTCAGAATCAGAGTCTTGTGTGTAAAAACGTGAATGGCACATTTGTTTAAAATATACTTGTAAAAAATTGTGAGATGAATATACAATTGACAAAAGGGTTTTGATACATAAGCTAAAGTATAGGTTTGATTCACAAAGTCCAATAATCTTGATGCCAGAGCCCAATAGCATAATGTACACATAAAAATAATACTGTAACAATATTATATTTACTATTTTACGTCACAAGCTGTTTCTAACATTATTGAGAACTCTGACTCTGACTGTGATATTTAAATATTACCAACATTTCAGCGACAGATTTCAAGGGTACTAGAAAATCATTGGTCTAGCAATAAGCTACTGTACCAGCTGGAATTCTCCAGAGTCACTGGAGCGTGACAAAAGAAAAGCAAATCCTCGGTCTCAGTCCACTGGACCGATCATTGCTGGGCTCTTAAATAGCTAAACCCTGTCCCCAATGCCAACCGCCTGGTCTAATTGTTTCTAAACACCTACTGTATGTGTGAAAAGGCCTCATCACAAGGACTGGGCCTATGGCAAGGCTGCTACAGCCTATTCTTTCACACACATTCACTGCATGCTGTTTTACTATCTAACACAGTGGTTCTCAACATGTGGTCCCCCGAGAATCCACAAAATATTTAGCTATTTTGTCAGATGATTTAAGATTATTACATAATATTTTTTCTTTTTATATAAATTTTGAATAATTTGTCATCTTTAATTGCAACTTTTCATTCAAAAACTGCATTATGTACCCATTTTGTAAACAGTTTGACTGGATATGCAACTTATCTATGATAAGCAAGTCTCCTCCTAACCTGAGCTCTCATAGGCTCAGAGGGTTCTCTACCCACTAACTTGTGGATAGTTTCAAACAGTGAGCTGGGGCAGAACTCTTTTGCCGAGAAGTGCAAATTAAAATATAGGAATGGTCTTCCAAATGTAAAACAGCACGGACAGTGCTGAAAATGATACTAACAAAATGTATTGGTTAAACATAAGTGGACAGACAGTAATTGATGGTGAATATCATTTTTGCAGAAGGACCCATATGTGGGCGACAAGTTGTGTTGCAGGGGACAGCTGCAAACACAGAGGTTTTATTACTCAATAAGTTTTATTAGTGGCTTTCTCAATTCCAGTAAAAAAAAAAAAAAAAATTCCAAGGAGGAAAATACATGTGTTGAATACCTGCTATACATTTGAAAGAAAACACATTTAGTGCCAACACGATGCATGTTGGATATTACAAACTTCTTAGCAGGAAAGGAGCACTGTCGCGCTGTTCATACGGTTATGTTGTATTACATTAGCGGGTCACTAAGACTCTATGAAATGTGTTTACGGTTATACGATTTACCACACACACACTCACATACACACACACACGCACAAGCACGCACACACACACACCTTTTGATTTCTTTCTCTTCAAACCAGTCAGTGGGTATAAAATCCCCGTAGTCTCGCAATCATGACCACAGTGGAGGGTGTGGACGGCCAGGGGGAAAGCGTGACGCGAAGGCCCCTGACCTCTCACGCCAGCCGAACAGTTAGTTATTTAGTTGAGTGGAGGTCAAATAGAGGACAACACGGCAACAAGATGAGCTGGACAGCTTTCCAAAACCCATAGCCGCTTGGCCCCGCAGCAAGGCATCGGTGGCCGTGTGTTTCCAAGGAAACGCTGAGGACAGCGTTTCAGGAGCTGCCCAGTGCGTTAGCCTGCCTATGTGTATCTTTACTTCATCCCTAAGCCCTCAGCAGCTTCTCTCATTCACATGTACACCTATTGGTAATAGTAGTATTGTTTGATTATTCATTATATATCAGAATACTGATGATAAATACATCAGATTAAAAGTGTACTACTTGATTGGTTGTCCCCAGGAATGCCCTACCCAATCCAAAACGATGTTTATGTTTATCTCAAAGAAGAAACTTGGAGGGGCCATGCTTTTCCTATCGTGGCAGCTATTACACTTTTTTATTTTAGTTTGTGTGTGTGTGTGTGTGTGTGTGTATGTGTGTGTGTGGGGCGGGGGGGGATGCTTAACTTGGCACGGCACCAACTGCTAATGCCCCTTAAATGTCAGAGAGTGTGGGCAGGAGGGGAGCGAGAGCACATTCATATTTTAGTACGGCAATAATGCTCCGATGACTCACCGTGAGCAGCCCAGAGAACTAGAGCACAGAGGAATGAATGAGAGGGCAAATGAGGTAAAGGAAGAGAGGCGCTACACAGTGAGCTGGGCAGCTCCCCGACTGATGCTCATAGAAAGGAGCCCCTCTCTCTCTCTCTCTCTCTCTCTCTCTCTCTCCCTCTCTCCCTCTCTCTCTCTCTCTCTCGCTCTCTCGCTCTCTCTCACCAGACGAGGTGGGAAGGGGGGGAAAGGTTGGTTGTAGGAGAGGGAAAGGGCTGGATGTTTGTATGGAGCTGGAGGGGAGTTATGGGGGGCTATGGGGGAGTAGCGGCGGGGGAGGGCGCTCTCTTTCTCTCCTTTTTCCCCTTCTTTTCACCCACAGGGGTGAAAGGCGCACGGTCATGTGTGCGGAGCTTGTGACAAAAGGGCCTTTTATGCGCAGCGTATGCAGATAGAGCGGGCTCCTTTGTGTACAGATGGAGATTCCATGGCCGGGTCTGCCTGAGGCAGAGACGGGGGCTGGGGGGGGGAATCGAGGGGCGGTGTAGAGAGAGGCGTGTCTCTGGCACTGAGTGCCATCACTGTGTCGGAGGGGGTGGGGGGCTGTTGGGCCAAACCAAAGCTGCCTTGGTCCTGCCAGTTTCAGACGAGGAGGGACTGCGGGGTCAGGTCCTGCAGATACAGCTGCTAGCTAACCATATTCTCAGGAAGAGCACCATCTACTGTCTACCACACAGTATCAATGTGCAGTGATACGCCTGACGCTCAGTGGGAAAAAATAAACCGAACCAATCCAACAACTATCTGTTTATATCTCCAGTAAAAGCTAGGTTGTGACCAGGGATGTGCGCGATTAGACAGTTAAACGGTTAAACGCTGGGACCATCGCTAGCAGTGGTGGGAATCACCAGAGCCACGATATTATTGCGATTAGAAAAATACTGCGATATGCTGCATTGTATCAATATCAACTGATATTCCTAAAGGAAATCTTTGTCAACACTGTTCATCTCACATTAATTGTTCTTCTACAAAATGTGATTGTCAAGTTAACTGACATGAACATGTCATAAATATCAGTTACATTCTCATGTGCAATTTATAGAATTAGAAAATAAAAGGTAAAAATAATAATTATTGTGATGTGGTGTCAGTGTATTAATACAGTATCGCCATGGATAATATTATGAAACTATGCAATATCAATATTTTTCCCCCACCCCTAATCGCTAGTCGGCACCATAAATACATACACCATTAACAAAACACTATGCATTTTTTCCCCAATGCATGAGGACTTGAAGTAAAGAAGCAACATTCAAGGGTTTAGCAAAAGATCATTAGCACTTAAATACTTTTTCTATGGATAAAGTTGTTAGCAACACATGCACGCACGCACACACACACAGAGAAACACCCATGAAAGCAAAGCCTAGCAACAAGCTATCGTATGCTAATTTAAGTGATTAGGTGTGCTTTGAGTGCGGTCTGGCTATACTGGCTCGGTTCAAACCCATGCCTGACCCGCCTGCAGTCTATCGGCCTGCCAAGAAGGAATAAAAGGCTGGTGCTTGCCCCTCCCTCTAATATCTGATCCCCAGCTGCTACCCCGCATGCCAACAAAGGTATTTTCTGCCCCTTAATTAACCAAGGGACGTGGTGGTTTATTCAACATACACAGCAAAAAACATACTGTTCTGCATCCTTAAAGAAGACTCCATACCACTCATATAGAGTACATAGCCACATAATTATCCTGTATTTTTCTAGAAAGGAATATATCATGTAATGATTGGTACTCTGTTCTAACCTGACATGCCAGTGGAATTGTTGTTACAAGTCCATCTGTAAGTTGAAATGGTTTGTGAATGGCAGGTACTTTCAAAAAAACTACTTGGCAGTTTATTAGATGAACCATCTGGTCGTTTTCACTGTCGGCACATCTAAACCCAACTTATTGGACTTAATGTTAAACATGCACACATTATTCTAGCTCATAATGTAACATGTTCCGCTGGGAAATGGTAAAACCAGCTGTTAGTTATCGGTACATCAGAGAGTGAGGGTATTTGTGTGACTGGTGGAGCAATGTACGGCTCCAGATAAAGTCACAGAGAAAGAGAGAGAAATTGGCACTGGCTACCTTAACAGAGTATTGGTTAGGCTACCCCAGACACATGAGCCCAGCCAGATAGCTCCACGTCCCCCAGCTCTTGCATGCACTAGCCCGCCAACAGAGCTCTGTGGTTGGTACTAACTCCCATTCACATATTTGCAACAGTCCATACCTTGTACCATTCTTATAATACGTCCAATGTACAGTGGCTATGCAGAATAGGTTAGTTAGTTAACCAGGAAGTAATCGGGTTTAACTGTTATACATTATAGAATTCCTCTATGATTTAGGTCATGGAACGTGTTAAACTACCTCTCTGCTTCGGAATGAAATTCCGATAGGGTTGGCCATTTTCTCTTCCGATCTTGGTGTTTATATGGAGCATTTTTTTATTCCAATCAGAATATTAACCCTATTATTCTGATTGGAATAAAAAAAATGCAATATGCCATAACACAGCTTTTGTTATGGATCGCAATCATCTTATTGCCAGCTGATCTGAGTGACCAGACTGCTCAGCTGATGAAACCTCCTTAGCCATTCTTGGCGCTTCCACGGCCAGCATTTTTGCCTCCCACCCCACCTCCTCCTTTTTAATGTTGTGTTGTTTTACTCACAGTCACAGTGTTGTCATTGATGCATGCTCTGTTCTGTACCCTATGGGAAGGGGTCTTTTTGCTGCATTCCCTGTCTTGGGCTTGCCATGTATGCACATGGAAGGGCAGGGAGCTCCCAGAACAGAGCCATACCTCTAAATATAACGATGCAAATGAATTACTATCTTAACTAGAGATGCACTGATCAGAATTTATTTGGCCGATACAGACTGACAGTTTTTTGTTTTTGATTTTTTGCAAAATCGGCCGATACGGATACCGATACCTGTTTTATACTTTAGATACACTGAACAAAATTATAAATGAAATACTTTTGTGGGCCCCAGTCATCATGAGCTGAACTCAAAGATCTAATACTTTCTATATGTACACAAAAGGCCTATTTTTCTGGCTCAGACGCGACCTCCGGAGCTGATCGTGGCCACTCGTCAATGCTTTCACTTCCACCACATGCAACGCGGGCGTGTTGGAAGTGTCCCAGAAGCATCTCTCCGCTCTGCTCCACTAAAGATAGGCCCCAAATACAAAATACAACTGAAATCATGTGCAAAACAAAGTCTGCAGACTCTCGATAGTATTTCACATGACTACAATTGGTAGCAGGAGGCCAGAAGTTACAAGGATTTGACATCTGGGACAATCGGTTCATTATATACAGTATATTTAAAAACACAGTTATATGACGATTATGGAGACAAGGCTGAGCCTGCTCTGTCAGCCCTTATAACTCCTTAAGAGAAGGCTGAGCCTGCTCCATCAGCCCTTATACCTTTTTAAGAGAAGGCTGAGCCTGCTCCATTAGCCCTTATACCTCCTTAAGAGAAGGCTGAGCCTGCTCCATCAGCCCTTATACCTCTTTAAGAGAAGGCTAAGCCTGCTCCTTCAGCCCTAATACCTCTTTAAGAGAAGGCTAAGCCTGCTCCTTCAGCCCTAATACCTATTTAGAGCCACTCTCTCTCTGTACGTTAGCAGCACTTTCACCAGCAACCAATCTTCCCAGCATGCTCTGAGTTTGGGCAGGCTTTGCTCCTTGTGTTAACTGTTACATTGCACTGCTTGACAAGAGGTTTTCCAGAAGAGACTTAATGCACATGTTACTGTGTAAGTATGTTTTCATTACATATTTACGTCTTTATGTGTTATCTATTTCACTGTTGTCAGATGAATGGTCAGATTACATTTGTTCTGTCCTTAGCTTTGAATAGCCCACTGGAATTTAATGTACTACACAACCAATTCAATTATTTATTTATAGACACTATCAAATCTCAAAAAGTCTAAAATACTGTAGGTACTGTGCACATCAAATTAAACATAATTCCTACATTGTTGAAACAGTTACAACCACATGCTCAGAAATAGAAGTTGCTTCTCCAGTGAATAATGTACGTGAAGGGACAGCTGCCTGCAGCATCTGGTGGACACCTGGAAAACTGCAAGTCACTGGAAAGAATGCAAGAGCTTTTTGTGAATATGCTAAATCACCACAATCTGGCCCAGAGTATCTACTGTAACCAGCTGAAAAACACCAAGTAGAGACTGTACTGGTCCTGACAATTACAGAAAAGCCTTCAGATTTGAACACCGGTGCGACAGTGACACTACTATTCATAGGTGCCAAATCCATGGGTGTTTCGGGGCCAGGGCGCCCACGGAGAATCCCTAGCACCCACATACGACAGGTACATTTGGGCAAGTGTGTATCTTATTTAGTAGGTAATGTAATTACATTGGCTGGACCCTCTCTCCACAAAATAACTTTCCTGCAAAACCCACAACCATATTACTAGCAATAAAACCAGTAGTAGGTATACAGTATATAGTGCAAATGGTCTCACACCATTTTGTTCACTAAATAATAATTCATTTCAGAATAGCAGAAAGCAGTTTTACACATATTATGTCTTGTCTCAAAGCCACACAGTAGTTAAGTATGTGACTGTTATGTAAAGCTATACATTTTAGTAAGATTAAATTAATAATTTGATGTTAAACGATATGACTAATTTTAGGATTGTGCCAGCGGAATTCTTTGATATGGTATGGTACATGTTTCTGACTGCAGGCAGGGGGATGTAGTAGAGTGGTTTGGGGCCCCAAGGTTTTGGTTCCTTAAGGCGGGCGGGGGCGGGGCCTTGAATATTTGGGCTCGGTTATCTGTTTTTCTGCATGCTCGTTTGTGGTTGGTAGGTTGGACTGATTGGCATTGCACGGACCGGTTTGGTGTTTCTCAGTTCAATTTTTCTGATTATGGACGGGTATCTTGTGGGGGGGGGTGGTATGGGCCGAGTCCCGGTGTCCGGGGTTTCGCTTTTGCCAGCTTTGAGGGACTGAAGCTTAATACATTTGAACCATTTCTCCATTCTTTATGTTTACTGGTCGAGGATTCAGTATTGGAG
>JAODVN010193879.1:0-12597 GCA_025434125.1 Chologaster cornuta
TCAACTAGACAAGTGACAGCTGCGGGGAAGCCCTGATTGCCACCTGTCACAGATCAGCGCTCAGAAGGCGCAGTCCCGCCGCGGGACGCCAGCGTGACACTACAAGAACTACTAACTAGTACTACTATATATGCCAAATAAGCCGTCATTCAGAGTGCCCTAACATTATTTGCATATAATTTAAATAATCAATATAAATTCTAAGAATAAATTCCTGCAATGTTAGGGTAGTTAATAATAAGCATCAGAACATTACACTTCAATGCTATTGAATGTGAAAACATTTGTTAGAACACAATGAATGTGAAAGCATTAGTTAATTTTTTAGAATATGTGTCCCACAAATGGCCACATGGTCAGGAAAATAAGAAAGAAAATAAAAAATTATTAAAATAATAAAAAATGAAAGAAAACTATTTAGAATTCAAATGTCTTGTCTTGCTGTTGAGTATGACTTATCCTAACATTACAGGTCAGTTTTTTCTTATAATTTATATTGACGGTTGAAATTATATGCAAATCATGTTTTCTCGGTCAGAATGACCGATTTTAATGAAATGACAATGTTAAAGTAAAATATACTTTTATTTAGGAAAAGTCACGGTTCTATAGTTACATGGGATTTATTTCAACAATGTTTTAAAAGGTAAAAATGACAGCCTTGGTAGTTCTAGTGTTAAAGAGACATGTTATTTAATATTTTATTATAAGCATTGTAGTAACAGTTGAGTTTCATAACGTCGTTATATTCTCACCCTTCTTTCTGTTGCTATCTGCCTGTGCCGTTGCTCCAGCTCCAGCAGCAACAGAGCCGTCTGATGAAAATCAACCACGACCTGCGCCATAAGATCTCTGTTGTGGAGGCCCAGGGCAAGGCCCTCATCGAACAGAAGGTGGAGCTAGAGGCCAGCGCGCAGACACGAGAGCAGGAGGTCGGCGCCATACGCCAAGAGCTTACGCGCCTGAGGGAACACTTGCGAGGAGATGCCTCCACCCAGAACCCTGGGGACCCCTTGCTTCAGCCTCCATCACCTGCACAGGTAATATCTATGCAGGACTATTCTAACATTGCATTACATTATATTCTAACATACTGTAAGAACTGGTCTCAGTTCTTAATGCTGTCTATTGCTATGTTTTCATAACCTGGCACATAAGCTGGTTTGTTCGCACAGAACCATCTGGGGAGCTGTCCATTTAAACTGTTATAAAAGGCGTTTAAAAAAAATACTTGGTGGGTGATTATACGAAACTGTTAACCAGTTCAGTTCTTGCTGAAGCCAGTTGGAGGAAGACTGAAAAGAGTTTTAAATTTTTCCATTATATTTTTGGTCTAATAATTTGAATAAAACTGATACTATTGTAACACTACATTTACCTCTTTAGGAACCGCCATTGCACATTTGCTGCCTGTCCACGTAAACCACGGCCATAATCAAACGATGGTTTTCAGTTTATTATGACTTAATGTATGAGTTATTACTATAAATAACTGGTCACAGTTCGTAGGACATTCTGTTAAGATGACTATGTTTTCAGTCTATTATCATTAGACATAATGAACGAGTTATTACTAACTGGTCACAGTTCTTATTACGTTATCACCGTGACTGTGTTTTCATTAGCTCCTTACTTCTGAGCCGGTTGGATGGTAGCTAATAAACATTTGCGTCTGACAACATTTGACCTTGACATGCATGTGACAACATTCTTGAGTGCCACGTGGATGTTACGCAGTTAATAAAGTGTGCGTCGTTCCACCAGCTCGGTAACGCCCCCGCGCTGGTTGGGGCTGAGGCTGTAGCCCTCCCAGAAAGACTCTCCCCTCCTGAACCGATGTCGGGAGGGTGTGTTCCCACCCCGTATGTTCCCTTCGGCCCTGAGGGACGCAAGGAGGAGGAGGTGGTTGAGGAGGAGGAGGCAGTGTTGTTATGGGTAAAAGTGCTAGCTAGCTAGCTAACAGCCTAGTGTGGTTGTCCTGCCTCCTAACAGTCACTAGTGACACATTAAAGCACCAGCGTGAAATGCTGCAGTGAGTGTGAATATTTTATTTAGTCGCAAGTGACGGAATAAAAACAAGCGGCTCACTAAAGCGTTCCTACTGGAACCAGTTTTGTGTGTTGCTGGTTTAATTATTCTTCCCTTGTGTGATGTGATAGTTTACGTAGGAGGTTTGAGCATGGCTGTGTGAAGCACTAACGTGACATTATCAGTATTTGTGTGGGGCCTGTTACTGCAGTTCAGTGACATGGTGAGCCAACACAGAGTGGTCCTTGTTCTTAATTTAGACCACACGGGATAGCTCAGTATCTAACCGCACATGACATAGTCCCTGACTTCACCTTGATCCCCACAACCCTGGCTATTGACGTTGTAAATCTGTGTCATACTCGGAGCATGTCAAAATAGCAAAACATGCTGTGTGAAATGAAAGCTGTAGTTGGTCTGTGATGAAAAGAAGTGTTGTGGCATGATTTATCTTTCTCTGTTGCATGAGGGCACGTTTTACAGCGCTTTAGTCAGAACCTTATTTTTGGAGAGCGTAGGGAACATGCAACTAAATTCAAAGGTATTGGAACAACACACCCATGTCTGACTGTAAAGGTTTACCCTTTGCCACCACCAGGAGGCGATGTGTGATGACGACATGCCTGCTGTGTTCCAATACTTTACAAAGGTATCCTTGCTTCTTTCCGTCTTTACTTCTTATCTGGCTTTCCTTGCACTGATGACCTTGTTCACCACCAGGAGGCGCTCTGTGAAGAGGAGATGGGTGGTCTCGACCCAAAGGACCCCAACCGTCCTCGCTTCACCCTGCAGGAGCTGAGAGATGTTCTCCACGAACGAAATGAGCTCAAGGCCAAAGTGTTCCTGCTGCAGGAAGAACTTGCCTATTACAAAAGGTACACATCTACATACTGTATATTCTGTTAACTTTTGTTCATGTCAAGTGTGTTCGTCTGCAATTTACTTTTATTGTATATAAAAAATGAATTGTAGTGCATGCATGCACAGCAGAATGATGAAATTGTATTCTTTAATTTAAAATATATATACATTTTGTACTAAATATGGGAATTCTACAGCTTATATTTTGGTGTAACAGTAGTAACGTCAGAATGCAGACATTAGTGAAGACCTGGGCAAAGTCAGGCCCGGGGGCCGGATGCGGCCTTTTGAGACATTCCACCCGGCCCGCCCGATACATCAAACATTAAAAAAAAATTATAATACGACATAGAAATTACTTGACGAGCTCTGCAGTATTAGTATGTATATGTGTATGTGTGTAAGTATGCCTTTAAGAGACAATAGAAGTGAATGCAGTAATTCAGTAATTAGGTGATTATGATGATCTATCTTTGCAGCGAGGAGGCAGAAGAAGAGATTGACCCATCTAGTCCTTCTCCCTCGCCTGAGTTGAGGCCCCGAACCCGCCCCTCCCCACAGCCAGAGTCAGGAATCAAACGCCTGTATGTTTTACATAACGACACTCACAACACACGCTTGACTCTAACATTCACTTGACGCCAGGTTTTACTACCATCAAATATTATCCAGGGCAGCATATAGTTCAGGGTAAAATTAGTTTAATAGTCCAGAACCTAAGATTGCTTCTTATAGGTCACATTTTGAAAACCGTAAGATAGTCACTAACATATATCGGACAATGGCATATCAAAATGTTAACACAAACAAAGTCTAGTCTGGCGAATGGAGAATGTATTAGGACAGACATCATACCTACTAGTTTGTACTTTAGCAAAAACAGCAGACCAACAAACCCATATGTGAAACCACACAATGATTTGTCTGTCGCCTACATTATGCCACTCTCTGAAGATGTTGGTGTCTCTAACATGACGTCCGAACCTTGCACAATCAAATTTGAATTGCTAAACAAAGCAACTGAATGCTTTTGTACCATCATTGTTGTTCTATGACCAGTGCACCTGTTTCCACTAGAAAATGCATATTCAATGTAGCACATGCAGTATTAGTTCAGTATACTAACCCATGGTTTACAGTCACACTACTTTGCCTCGATAGTTATTAAATACAAACCAAAACAATAACGCTTTATAAGGCTTTAATAAATATACTAGCAATTCAATAGACAAGTGCAACACCATATAACACTAAAAAAATGTAAAATAGTGTCCTTATAATAAATCATTTTTTACCACCAATTCAAATAGAAAACAGACTTCCTGAATGTGTGCCAGGTTTTGTGAACAGCAGCGATCATATGCTTTCTGCACTACACTGCATGCATTGTTAGTGGATGGCATGACATTTTCATTTGGTCACCCCCTCAGTTTGCCTAGCTAGTCAGGGATGACTTTGTTGTTGTTGTTGTTGTTGTTGGATGTCTGGGGGGAAATGAAGGCCGACAGTTGACTTGGCCTCTTCCTGTCCTCTTCCTGTCCTCTTCCCCTTTTTCCACATATCTGTCCCCTCTGTGTCAGGATCTTCACAGCCATTATGCCAATGGTGGCAGCTGGTTTGATCTCAGACGACCCCACTTTACAGCCAATCAGAGACCTCAGATCGCTTGTATGACACTGTCCATTGGTTGGCCGCGGCGTACATTACGTTCTAAACTAACTAGCTCTACTTTGCATGCGCTGTGGTTATATGGACCGTTTCGCTCTGTGTAGTATTCTGATTGGCTGAGCGTGGAGCTCTCCAAATTATCGTGGAACATTGTTGGAACAATGGAATCAGCCAGTCAGAATAGAGATTGGTAGCATGTTGTTTCCCCATCATGTCTGCTCCCCAACTGACCAGAATAACAATGTAATTAACTCTACAGTACACCCATGTTGTAGTCTTACAGTAGTAATAATGTTGGGTTAATATGACTAATGTGCTGCTAGTGAATTATGCCCTTTGGTATGTAATTGACTCTTATAATAACGCAGGTAATGCAAAACCACTGATACGGGATCAATGACCATTCCCGGCACTAGCACAATACCGCTAACCAACTCTCAATCAATCACCAGTAATGGAGAATCACATTAGTTTGTCATAATTGTCATTGAAATAGCACTGTTCACAACCACACCTGTTTCTCCTGTCTATGTGCTCTCAGGTTTAGCTTCTTCTCGCGCGACAAGCAGCGCATGCCCCAGCGGAGCAGCGAGTTCGACGGCAGCCTCAGACCCTGGGCAAGGAAAGACGGCGCGTTCACGGAACAGGCCCAGGAGGCGCTGCCGTACATGTAGTCCCTGCACATTAAAGGTACACTCCGCGATTTGTGTCTGGACTCACCCCTTGCGGCCGAATCTAGCGTTTGCCAAAACATTGTTGTTTTGGATTTGAAACCCAGTGCGTGCCCATGACATTTCACCAACTTCCACCACCACAACGGTGGACTTCAACGGTGAGCCGGGGCAGACGCTTATGGATCTGGAGGTGCTTTGACGAAATCGAGGAGTGCACCTTTATCTTGCCCATGAACATCCCTTGTTATCGGCATGCAAATCAGCCCGCTGACTCGGGGGGGCGCTCAGATGTAGCAGGCTTGAGGTGGGAGAGCTGAGGAAAATGCCGGCTTGGTTTTAGCGAGACTACATTTGAAGGAATCAGCACCAACTATGGAAAGGTCACATTGTAGACAAACATAGGAGAACTATCTTTATTAGTGAGCAAAAGCCGTTCCAGACTGCTTATGTCCTAGAAAAGGAAAACGGCGCGTGTGTGTTTTTGTGTAGTTTATCAATGTGAACGCACAGTTCAGAAGATGGAATGAGAAAGTTGCAGGTTGTGGATTTCATACACTCAACAATGGGGTATACCCAGCATTAATGAAGGATATAGGTAGACAGGGTATGCTACACACTTGTAGCATACTAAGTGTGTTGTAAGACTCCCCCTTAGAACACGGCTCCAATTCTCAATTACTCTGAGAAAATAGAAGGGAATATAAAAGGCTTTTAATTGAACTTCCTGTGGTAAACAGAAGTCTGCAGGGATATTTGGCCCTATAAAATGTTCTCTTTCAGCGAATACTGATTAATATGAAGTCATTGAAGATTTAATAAAGTAGTCAACAACTAAATGTATAACTCATAATAGCGAAGAGATGATTATTTATTTTTCCACTCTGTTGTTTTCTAATTGGATTATTCATTGTAGGGCACTTTTTAGGGCACTGCCCTATCTGATTAATGTAATGCCGTGATGTTGGCAGCTAACAGAGGCCAGCCTCTTACCAGCACTGCTCAATTCAAACTATGCATCTCTACAAACCCTCAGCAGAAATATCACCGCTATAATGTATGTTTACCAAGACACATTGAAAGGATACATGCAACAATTTTCAAACAGGTGTAAGGTTGAGGGAAATGTATCGCTTGATATATGGTTGCCCTAGCCCAACTGACTTGTCATTTTCATAAACCTGTATAACATGCAAACAGCATCATACTTTACATACTGTACATCAGACATACAGAGCAAATATGAGGTGTATATTCACAGATTGATTTAATGGTTTAACTCTATATAGCAAACAAAATAATGTGTATTGATCCATATGTGAATATGGACCATGGAACCAAGGCTCAAAACATAGAAATGCTATAGCCAATAGAGCTTTTTTACAATGAGACCCGGAAGAGCACTAATGAGGTATACCGTCTTCCTGTCCTGCTGAGCATGAATTGTTGAATCCACACAGGTGTTTTGAGTTGATGAGACTGATTAAAATTTATTTTATGTATGGCCATGCGCATGCAGCTTATTAAGTGAGTTAAATGACTGAGATGACGTGATGTTTGCATGCCTACCATGTCCTTGACTGGCCCACACTGTAGACCGTGTTAATGAAGGCATGGCTACCAACTTCCAATGGCACTATGTCACTTGAATTATAACACAAGAAGGGGAGTTCCACTTTGGTTTTGTGGGTATTTTCAAAACGAGATCATCATAATGGTGTTATACCATATGTGGGTTAGAAGAGATGGCTATAAAGTTTGTATTAAGACATTAAGTGGAAAACATATTAAGGGAAATTATGACATTTACACAAACGTGTAGAACTGGATCATGGGGTCGGAGTATTACTTTAAACTCATCAACATAATAAATTACCCAACACTTCTAGAGTGGCGGGCATCTTAAATAGATCATAAAAGGTATATAATATAATGCATTGTTACATATAATGCATAATTGTTTCATTAAAACATTTGCTTTTTGTTGATGTCTGCTTAATAAATATCTCAATAATATTTTGAGTGTTTTGATGTTTTTACCAGTTACAGAAATGTACATTAAGGTGAAATTATTACTTAAAAACTAAGAACTTTAAACCTACATACAGTATATGTTTGAGGAATTTGGAAGTTTATAAAAATGGCTTTAACCATGTTTAGCCACTTGATGTCAGTCACATATTACAAAACAAATGAATGTGTTTCCTGGGTTTCAAATTTCACTTAAATGTTTTTCTGCTCAACAAAATCTTGTGAGCACCTACTTGAGATTGGCACTGTAATAGACACAGATCTGAACAAAACTGTGCATTGTGGATTTTTTATTTCAATTTAGACAACATATATATAAGCACATACTGTGCCACTGACGATCTGTAGGTGTCACGAGAATACAATATATTGGAAATGTCTAGCTTTAGTTGAATTGTTAGCACAGTTTCTGTTATTTTTAGCAATTTTTTCCTTTACTATCAGTTTCTATGTTAAGCCTATGTCTTTCTTTAAACAGATGCCTTAGATACACATACAAGTGTTAATATGGCCTAATTTACATTACACCTACATGAATCTGAAGGCTGTGTAAATGTTATGTTGCTCTCTGACTTTGTGTACTTGGGTGTTGGCTGACCCCAGATCAGCCTTGAACCATTTCCTCCTGTTTATCTCAGCCCTGATCCTTAAAGCCATGGCATCGCTACTCACCTCCTTCATTCTTGCTCTCTAGGGAGACCAGCAGGTTTAAACACACACTGTCTCACACACAAACAGACATATGGGATTAAATAAACACTGTAAACTAATGGACGCTGGCCAGATAACTCCTTTTACATTCCCGGATATGGAAGCTGACAACCTCAACAACAGTTTGAAATAAATATTGGTTATATTCTCTAATAAGAGGAGACACTTAGTTTACAGTATATGCTAATTCTCTTGTTCATGCTTAGATACTTTGGCCCTGATTCATTAGTGGCCACAGGATAGCCTGGTGTAACCAGACATAACAATTCACCTTGTGATTAGGGTCTGGATATGTTCCATTGGGAAGTGTTTGGGAAGTGTATGAAGTCCTACTGGTTGTAGACCCCAGATTAATTTTGAAATTGGACAATCAGTGTTGCTAAAGCTGATTGTATCTCTTCATCTATCTCTATGCTTGATTTCAACGTTGGTGCACTTAACCACGCTGATTTATCCACCAGCAGGGTGGCTGTGAACATGCTCATTCGAACAAGGTTTTCATACTATAATCTCAGCGAAGATATTTATGTGAGAGGCTACAGAACAACCAATAAAAATATATTTGCCTGCTTTAATGATTTTTAAATGTTTAATCTTGTTTAAATTCTTAGGAGGAAAATATTAGACCTATACAATATGTAAAATAACACCTATTGAAAAGTGTGTCTGTATCTGTGCTCTTGACAAATTATTGGTTTATTATGTTATATTATTATACATTTGTAACACCAAAAACAAACACTATCTCCTGCAGCTACGATAGCGTATGCTTAAAGAGAACATAACTTAATACACATGTGCCTATAATCAGTATATCTGCACTCATGTATTTCTGGTACATTATGAACGTATAGCTATACAGTACATGCTTAAATTGCATACATGTACAGAATCTATAATGAATCTACACCGGTCTACATGAGTCATAGCATGCTGTTTCTCTCAGTGACTAATTACTTTTTCCACATCAACACAAGCTTATAGCTTTGGAGCGGACAGCCAATCAATCACAAAAACCAATCAATTTCCTGACTGGATAGTTGCATAAGCCTCTCTGATGAGGTCACACTAGGTGTGACTGCTACAGTTTTAAATAGCTACCTTAAGGACAGCCAATTCACCCAATGTAAAGTGAACATTAACATTATTGGCTAATAGTACAATACGACTGTCTATACATATGTATATATTCGTCTATTTGCAATAAAAAAATTAAATAATCATGAATAAGAGAGAAACAAAGCTTAAGGTACCATATTTCAAATAAAGATAATTACATTATAATTACCTTATATACATATGAATGATCGTTGTCAGATATTAACGATGAATACATCTCAAAGGGAGGCATTAGTAAACAACTGTGGGATGGTGTAGAGACGATGGGAGAGTAGGAACAGAATGTGCTCACTCTCAAGCACAGTGTGATAATAACTGTATAGTGCTAAGGTGATATTGGCCAATAGTGTTCACAGCCTGAAGAATTTCAACAATCCATACCCAGAATCCATTCATCTAAATCAGATTAATGCTAAATTATATATTACTGTAGCAAATCACAAAAGCAAAAATAGTGGAGTGGAGCATTTAGCTGTGTGGCCTAGCAGAGGTACAGTTTCCCATGGGTTCATATTCCTGCTCAGACAGCAGCTTGCATTAGTATTCACATCAGGTGGAAAAGGTTTACCCTGTCAGCTGGAACGAAGATGCAGTAGTTGTGTGCATGTGTGTGTGTGTTTTTCTGAGAAAACATTAACTCGATGAGGTCTACTCAGATGTGCTGGATAAACAGTGAAAAGGAGCTTCTCACTCTTTGATTTACAAAATAGTAAAGGTGGATGTATGAATGGGAAGAAACTACCTTTTGATGCAATGTTAATTCCTATGATATGAGTGGAATTGGTGCATTCAAGCACAGCATGTGTGTTTGTGAAGGCAGGAATCCACTCTGGCAGAGTGCTGTGTTTATATGGGTTATCTTGCCGTTGTACGTCAGCACGAACCACAACCCAGAAGGCTTCCTTCCACTGCTAGACCACTTCCTGCCAGGTGCAGCACAAGGTGAGGCTATATAGTCTGTCTGAAGGTGAGACTAGAAATGACTGTATAGGCCAAACTAGGCCAGCCCTATGTAGCTAATTGCACTTAGTGAATTACATTAGACTAGTCTTAACATTGTAATAGACTTGACTTATTGCAACTACCCTGGAAATGACTAGGCCTTACATGACTAATACTAGACTACAATGTAGGTTAAATTAGAGTAGACTAACATTAAGACTTGTGTTTACTTTAACAATTTATTAGACTTGACACGAGACCTGACTAAAACATGCTGTCAATTAAATAACATTTTAGTCGAGACTAAAGTAAACTTGGCCTGAAAACATAAATTCTAGGGTAATTAGGGTAGAAATGGACCGATGAGGTGAGGGGACATTTTTCTGCACCACTGTGTGCATGTACGTATACACACATGCACAAACCAATGTATGGTGTATAACAGGCAGCTTGTAGACTACATTCCTTAAGAGCAAAGTGATCCTGTGACTAGGACAGACAAAAGGTAAACCCATGCAATCTAACTAGCCCCCCTGTGGGCTACAATCTAATCATGATGTTTCTGTGTGCCACTGTTAAAGATTGTAGAAGAGGGATTTTGTCTTTTAAATCTCACAATATGACCCATGTTATACTCACTTTATTTTGTAAAACAAAGTCTATATTAGTGTGTGAAATCCAAACATCATTATTATTTTGTTTTATATTTGTTATTTGTATTATACTGAAGATAACAATTCAACACAGGCCATTAAAGAGGATGGAGAAGGAAGGAAGCTTTCAGTACCTGCTCATAAAAAAATCTAGTTAGTAATGTCAGGGAAATGCTGCGTTTCACCAGCGCCCATTCAATATATAACGGAATTACTGCAAGAGAGGGAAGAGCAAATTGATGAATGGACAGAATAATAAGAACACTTTGTACAAATATAATATAGATCGACACTTGACTTGGCTCTTCAGAAAATTACACACACACACAAACACACACAGACTAGACAGGGAATCCCCATTGGTAAAAGGTGTCAGGTGGTCAGTTGCCATGACAGCAGCCACCTGTCTATAATTTCACAGATTTTTTTTGAGGAGATTAAAAGGGTTTGGTGGATGTGAATGTTTCTGCTGGGTTGGGTTATCATGAATGAGAAAATAAGGTTATACGTGTGTGCGTGTGTTGTATATGTGCGTTTGTGTGTACCGGTATGCATGCATATCGATAAATATACTATGTGTACGTGTTTTGGGAATGGTTTCCCACAATCCTTTGCAGTATATGGAAATATGGACTTGGGGAATGAGTCAGAGGAGCCTGTGTATCTCTGCACGGTGTGTGAGTGCATACATGCATGTGAATGTGAAGAGAACTATTTAGAAATGAAGTGACATCTGCACCTCCTCTGATGAAATACAAGAGACGCAGATAGGTTCAATAAAAACATGCATTCTCATGCTGATGGGATCAGAAGCCACTATTCTGGAACAGAGGCCAGAGGTAAAGAACAATACACACACACGCATGCATGCATGCATGCACACACACACACAAGGAAATACACAAGGCAACTACTGAATAAAAGAGACACCATAGATAATGTATATTGATATTAATTAATATTACTGTGTATTCTATAATAATATCCCATTCACCTGGAAAATCTCACACTTAGAATAAAGCCTCATTTGGGACTTCCAATATATTTGGGAATATATTGTTGATGAAATTCATGGGATGAAATAGCACAAAAGGACTGCTAACATGCTAACATAATGATAACACCGTTTATGCAAACGCCACTTACCTCTTTGGCTTTGGCACACACACTGTATATTGTACCGTATAAACACACGCCTGCACAGAACCATAGTAACACTAAAGAACACACAGTTAAACAGAGCGTTACATAATTGGGATGGAGTAAGAAATACTGCAGATGATTAGTTAGGGTTACATGGTTAGGCTTAGTACAGCTTGTATTCGTTTGATACACCTTGATGAATTGACTCTGACTTAGATGTATATCTTTGTCAGGTCCCACATTCTTATAAAGGTTATTATCTGATGAATGTAACATGTCTGGGTCTTTGGAAAATATCAGTGTGTGTAGTGTGTAGTGTGTACATTTGCATATTGCCTTGTGTGGGATTTAGCACACATATCCGTCTGCTGTGTATTTTTCCAGTAGAAGGTAAACAGAGTCAGTGAATTTACTTCCTATCAGTCAGACACCCACACAGGCGCTGGCCACAGACAAGCCAATTTGAATGAGAGACAAACTGTGGTGACTGTAGAGTAATAAATATATATCTATACTGTATGACATTACAGTGTATGTTCATAGTTTCTTTAAAATATCGGGATAACAGTTAGTGAGTGCAAAATAACTATCTGTATAATGCATCTTGTACTGTATTCTAACTTGCACTCGCTAATACTACTGCAATATACTGCAGGCTTCCACCACGTCTTAGTGTTGTAAATGGCCGTACAAATGTTAGAAAGCCAGAACACACGCCTCCTCTCTCTCTCTCTCTCTCTCTCTCTCTCTCTCTCTCTCTCTCTCTCTCT
>JAODVN010193983.1:0-12596 GCA_025434125.1 Chologaster cornuta
ATCAGATCACAAGTTGTTGACAGTAGGCTACTTAGCTGGCGTCACGTTGTGATTGTATACTCACTCACCGCCGTAAGGAGAAGGAGGATTATCAGCCTACTTGTGAGTTTAACGCAGATCAACCGAGCTGCACTGGAGCCACAACTGGTTAACAGAGAGAGAAATCTAATATATCTACTCGCTTTTTTAACCCACAATGACCGAAGGAGTGAAAAACGTTGATTTGGAACCAAATCAACGTTTTGCACTCCTTCCGTCATTGCTGGTGTCTCTATGATATTAAACGGCGATTTTGCTATTTAGATATCTTGCTAAAGCTTGCCTGTATTCTATATGGATTTATTAAAACTTTGGACAATTCATTTTAAAAACCCTTTCATTTTTTTGTTTAGACAGAACTACATATATATTTTTTAATTGCTGGTGCGGGTTTATTGATTTTTAAATGTTCTGGAAAATAGCTAGTTTTGTACACAATTGAGGTGATTCAAAGTAGTGTGTAAGGGTGTTTTTGTATACTATTTCTCCAGCTGTGGTGTCATAAATAAATGTATTATGATAGGTATTTATTGAAGTCGGACTAAGAAGGACAGTTTTCCCCTTGCTATCAAATCATCTACTACCATTGATACGTTTAAGTCTTGTCTTAAAATTAATTTATACTCATTGGCATTCAACTAGGTCTGGAGACACATGTGCTTGTTTATTTGTATGTTTTAATTGTTGTTGTATGTTGTATTTCATTGCATTTATTTACCTTGCTCTCTACATCACTTTGGTCACCATTGGTTGTTTTTAAATGTGCTATATAAATAAATATACTTGACTTGACTAGGACATCACTGAAGGCCTAGGTGTTTAATGCACGGCCCGCCACTGTAAAACGGATACATAAGACTGGAGCCAGGACTCTTAAGCTGTGCAAAATACTCCTCAGAAAACAATACATCGCCCATAGTCATTTCATTTTACATAATGTGTGCTTTCTCTGAGATTTATAAAATCATGTTTACAGCAAAATCAGTAAACTATAGCAGAGCAAAGGAAGCAATGCAAACATTCAAAATCAAACATTGGAAATGTACACTATCTTATAGCATGATTGACCTTTCAGAACACTAAAATAAATGCATTGGACGTAATTAACACAAAAATCATATCATAGATATATAGATGATATAGCTCTTCAGTTACAGTAATAATGTATATATGAGAACAAACTGTTTAATTTACACTATTGTTTAAGTCGCGCACGACTTCAATGATCCCAGAGAGTAAATGGTGCAGTCAAATAGTGGCTGTTTCCGAATGGCTTCTACATGAGTAGCTGTTGATGCCCAATAGCCTTTGATGTGTACCCTTGTATCTGAATAACCCGGCAGTGTTACAGGGCTCTAGTGTGTTCTAGTTTGTTCAACATGGAGGTCCCTAGTAGCGCTTTCCAAACCAAACAGTAGCTCTGTTCTGCTCTCTGTGGGGTAGAGGAGGGTGGGGAAACTACATGCCTGTGTGTGCGTGTGTGTGTGTGTCTGTTTGGATATGTGTGTGGTGCAAAAAGCAGAGGGTTGGCTCTGGAAATTATCCTAGTTTAACACCTTCATATGCCATTGGGGTGAGACATACTGGTGCCAAGGTTCTGCTGTGGGGGTCTGATAAATGTTGCTGTGTGTGTGTGTGTGTGTGTGTGTGTGTATATAAGGGCTTTGGCATGAATATGGAGCTGGCTAAACCGCATCTAATTATTTTCTAGTGCTATACCCAATATGTGCAATTATGTACACACAGGGAGGAATTAATAGGCAAATGCTAGACCCATTAAAGTCAAGTGGGGAAGAAGCATTGTGGTAGGTTGAGTTGTGTTTGTGTGTGTGTGTGTGTGTGTGTGTGTGTGCGTGTGTTCCCGCGTTTTTCAGGAATATTTTAGTGGTGAACAAACAACAGGACAGGCTGTAATGCACACAAGAGCCAGTTGGTGTCACAGAGAAGCTGGCAGGAAGCCATTTCTTTTTTAACGTAAAGCTGTCTTAACACGTTCAGGCTGTGTAGTCCAGACAGAAAGCTCCAGGTGAAACTCCACCACACAGTCCCACCGTTTGACCACTGCCCCAGACGGCTGTTTAGGATGTGTTTCTTAACACTGTGAGGCAGCATTGTCTAATATGAATAATCTTCCCCTTGTCTGACTGACGGACATGTGCGGCCCATTAATGCCTGCGGGTGCCAGAGAGTGCTGTTGTTTCAGCGGTAAACGGGTTGCCAGCTGAACCAGCCAGCCAGGATGTGTTGAAACCACGAGGTTGCCGATGACAACGCAGGACAGGCGAGACAAACAGACGGTTCTGAGACGCTGAGAAGGACAGACGTGCCAAGTCATTCACCCTGCCTGTGAGCTGTGTTAACGCGAGAAGGAGCAGGAATCTGTTTATGTGTGTGTCACTATGGGAACAATAGTTATGCTAAGGGGGTGTAACTCTGCCACCCGTTCACATGGTTAATAAAACACTGATGGAGGCAGAGGAATGCGTGTGTGTGTGTGCGTGTGTGTGTGTGTGTGGTTAGGATAATGTGTGTGTGTGTGTGTTCAGTAGAATGTGTGTGTGTGATACGGGGGTTAATAGAATGAGTGTGTGTTCTCCTGTCTGTGATGTTGGGCCTCCTGCAGCGACCCCACGGTGCGCACCATTCTGTCAGTGAACAAAGGGCCGGCTGTTCCCCCCCCCCCACATCCACCGTGGACTGCTCCACCACCGCCGACCGCTTGCCGCCAAGCTAACCAAATATTTCCCTTTCCTGCACTGAATGTGTCTCAATAAACAGGTTTGTGTTTTGCTGTGGTTCCTTTCCATCGATAGGAGCTCCGCGGAACGCGCCGGTGGTCACCGGGTCCCCGGGTCCCTGGGAGCGAGGACTAGGAACAAAAACGTCTGGACAGACGTTGCCTTCTCACAGTGGCAGCTCGTGTGATGCCTTGACTTGACGGATAGTTCTCCAGGCCATAGCCTAGCCCACGGCCCCTCTGTGGGAGTATTATTTCATGTTTAATTGACGCGTATAACTTTTTTTCTATTTTGTTATGCCGCCGCTCATGTCTCCTCAGACCGAGGGGAGGGACAGAGAGGGTTATTGTGCGTAAGATCTCCCTGGCTGCCCCACCGTAAACGGGTTTAATGCAAAGAACTGATGTTCTTTCTGCTGACGGACATATCGCCTTTGTTCTGTCCCCTTCAACCCTCAATGGGCACTTGTGTTATGTGCCCAAACTGCTAGCTAATGGCCCGGCCTAATACATTATGTCTCCGGTTGGTCTTAGCCTACAGACAGTACTAACAGGCGATTTACTCAGGCTTTAAAGCAACTGAGGGCACAGTGTTAGCTGGGAATGCAGGATAAGGCACAGTGTGATCTGAGCATGGTGTTATGTTTACCCTGACGCCCATGATATTCATTACAGGCTAAGCTGTGTGCCGCCACTTCCTGAACATGTCCCATAGGTGCCTGACCTTCACAGGCTGCCCTCAACCCCCATCGGGCCGGAGCCAGAATGGAGGAAATAGATTGGCCAAATCCTTTAATTATCTGAATTTCACAATGGGGTCTGAGCAAAAGCGCGACTGGCAGGTCCCTCTGTCAAACAAAGATGGGAATGTTCAGCCTTGCAAAAACATCTCGACCGGCCTCAGTGTGATGTTTCCTACATTCAACGTGAAATGTGAGGTTTTATTTGCGGAACGGGAATTTTAGCGGGTTTAATAATATTGACCGAAGGCATAGATGAAACACACGGGATTACGTTTTTATATTTGAACTGTAAAAAGAATCAAAGAGCAGTTATTTGTCATTTCCTCCTCACTTCACATTCCCTGTGTTTTTCTAACTCAGGCTCCGAGACGGATGAGGAGGATAGAAGGAGTGTATTTCTTTGCGGAAATCTGTTAGACCTACACTGACCTGCGCTTTTGGCAGAATGTGATATGCTTACACACATTCACTATTGTATCCTGTTGAGAGTAACATGGGGTTTGTTTAAGTAGAGTTTACATTTAGGCTACTCAACAGCCTCTAGGCTTCTCAAAACTCGTTATCCCCCAACCCTGGATCTCTAAAGAAAGCAGATATGTAATACTCACTTGATGGATATTTGCTTCTGTCTCCATCAGTTATTCAGTCGGTGACTAATATTTCCCCATGACAACAGCATCCCTGCAGAGAAACCACAACTATATTATGTACATAAGGGCAACATCGGTGAGTCCAGTAATTTGTGCTGTGATTGGCAGTGTGTGTTTTGTAGTAGGTAGCCACCCAAAAGGTAGGCCTTCTGGGTTTGATCGGGGATGAGCCCAGCCAACAGCCTACCTGCAAAGATCTTTACAATCATAATTTATCATACCTGCTACTTAAAGGTGGAGTCAGGGATGCTGGAGAAATACTGTTGAACATTGAACTTCATGGTTCTCCCTTCAATACCGCAGTCTGCTCCCTCAGAATCTCCATCCCACATATTGGACAGGCACTGTCAAGGCTAGGAGGGTCTTGTGTGGTGCGGTCTGCACCACCTTGTTTGTGCTTCCTTCTACAGAGCTAGTGCTCTGTAGAAACACAGTTTTTGCTTACAGTGGCTGACTCCACTTTTAAAAGTGTAAATGTTACTTACTGTTGAGTTGCTATGAATTAAAGCATCTGGTAACTGACCTCATTGCAATTGGACATGGCCATGATAACATGTCAGTACATTAGCGGTGCGGGGCTAACTGCCAGAGACTGGATATCAATAAAATAAATATTGACATTTCGATTTTTAGTCAGTTTGACATTTGGTGATTAACTCCTTCCGGGCCTGTAACATTGATGATTTCTATTGTTTCTGGAACTGCTACATGCAGGACAAACTCCACTGTGGAGATATGAGACAGTGATAGCCATGAACACAGGCATCTCCAGGGGGATCGCTTCAAGGCTGTGCTTCAAGGCTGAGACAAAGGCTTTTGTTAAAAACTTCCCAACTTTATCTCAGTTATTACCATCATTCTTAACCGAAAATGAAAAAGACAGATGAAATATTTAATTCATTCAGTCACTTACACCACTCTAGAAACACTGGGATGTCTATTATGGAGCAAACATGGAGGCTTTCATACATACATCTTCCTCTGAACTCTTAACACCTTGTGATGAAATCTACACACAAATATCCAGATAAATGTCACTGTTTTTCCACAATGTTGTTTCTGCGTTCTCTTATAAGCAGTTGCCTGTAAATATTGGAGCACTTTATAGTGTGAGTGAATAAATCAGTCATGAATGTTTTTAACAACAGTGCTATACCTGCACGCAGCTCAAGTCTTTTGTGGACCCTGAAAACGTTCGCAAAAAATACAGTATAAACAGTATATATTACATAACGTATTGAGGAGCACAACTGTTGAATGATCTCAACTTTTAAACCTGAAGCAAAGAGCTGCGTGAGGAAATGCAGGCATGCAATAGAACAAAATTGATGACCATATTTTTATGGCCCAATGCAGCCTCTCTCTATCCTAGCATATAAACAAAAAATCTAGATTATTTATGAATGGTATCAGATGTGTCAGATATACACTGTAAAAAGCTCAATCTCTATGTAAAGTGAAACCACAGTTTCTGCTCAGGCTTTCTGATTCGCAAGGCTGTTTATTCAGATCTGAATGCACTTCCCCTCCCCTAACAGTGATTTGGTGTCAGATGTTATCATGTGTGTCTATGTGTGTGTGCGTGCGCGTGTGTGTGTACGTGTGTATGTGCCCGCAACACACCCCACCCAGTTAACTCCTGACTACATCCAAGGCCATGGCCATGGAAAACAAGCTCCACAGATTAAACCGTGCGTTGTTTCACCTCTCATGCAGGAGGAGATTGACGAGAATCCTCCCGTTGAACTTGAAAACGTATATGTGCAATGTGGGAGTCTGCTAAACCTCCGAGCCTTGGATATGAGAAAGCATATCTGTTAGCATACGGTTGGGGGTGTAAACTGTAGAAACGGTGTGTGAAGACCATAAAAATGCAACACACACAGCAAGAATTTCTGCCTCTAATGCGCTTTAGACAAGCAGTGGACGGATGATATTTGAGAAACAGCCTGTTGATGTCATGGTTGGCAGCTACATCTGCCTGTGGCCAAATGTTAGTCTGTCCTAAAAGTAATAGGTTTACTTACTGCAGTGATTGTTATGAAACAGGAAATAGCTATTTTTCTTTGGTCCATGTTTAATTAGTCCGCGTGTGACCGGTAGCTACTGCCTCCTTTCTAATAGAGTCGTAGGGCCGCATTAGTGAGATAAAGCTGTAAAGCACTGCAGATTGGGGCATGACAGCGTTGGTGGTGAGACATGTGTCTCCCACCACAGCGTGTCCTCTCACGCCCAGCGGTCTGCCATGCCACACAGCCATGATTGTTCCAGAGACCTCAATTCAGAAACCTCTCCCCGCTCTCCGGTCCTTCCCGGGGCCCCGGAGAGGACTCCCCTTCTCCCGGGGTGACTAATGTTGACTGACAGGCAGACAGTGATCAAAGCTGCCCCTGGAAGACCTCCAGTCACCCTTCTGACAGAGCAGCGTGGCCTGGGTCTGAGCCAGGACCAGGCAACAGGGATGAGATGGCGTGGCTGGTCTTTATTAGCTCCCTCCGTGGTGGACAATAGGCCTGCCACAGTAGCGCCACCATTGCTAGATTATCTCATCTGTCTTTATGGGCCCCGATGGCATCGAGCCAGGCCACCATGCCCAGTTGATGCAAGCTGAGCCTGGCCACTCTGCAGGTCCCCATCATGTCCTTTCTACCATGCCTGTCTCTGTGTTTGTTATACAGGAGAAAGGAAACACTTTCCCCTTATTGTTTTGTGTGGCTGCCATGCTCTAATCGCACTCAGCCGCGCACAGAGAACAGGTTGTTAAATGAAATGGGCCTCTCAGATGTCCATAAAAGATTGTGTTGGAAAAGAAGGTTTCCAAATATATGTAATATAACTGATTAAAAAGTCTGTGAATGCACCATTAGAATATGGGTGTATGTTTAAGTGTGTGTGTGTCTGAGTGCGCGGGTGTGTGTGTGTGTGTCTGCTTTTGTTTTACTTTCTCGACATAATATGTCCTGTAACAATTAATTGTCAGATAAATATCCCATGAGCACCCATACTGAGTCTGTCCTGGAGCCAAGGAAAATGCTCGATGCCGTGGCCAGGAGGGACTTCACTATATAATGAGTAATTATGTTAAAAGCCGTTTCCCCAGAGAACATACTGTATAGGCTATTGTTCAAAATACTGAACCACAGTTTCTGTTTATGGTTGATCCTGTGCACAACCATGTGTGTGGCTGTGGCAGGAGGGGTAGAGAGCAGTGTCAGCGTAGGGGTACACACTGTATTTTTGTACGGCTGGTTTCAAACATATGGGGAATGCTGTGCACAGATTATGGAGTGGACCTTTAAAGTTGGTCTGCTTAAAGTCAGAGTCGCAGAGTAGAAATCAGTGAATCTCTGGCTGATCTACAGCTCACCTCCAGTGAAGATACAGACCACTGCCCAGAGGAATTAACCTGGGCTTTTGGACAATCAGTAAGGAAAACCGCTATGGGGGATTTCTCAGGCAGAATTCACCTGGCAATGCATTTCTTTGATGCCTGCTTTTTCCCCTTCATGTGTGAGGTTAAAGGTATAGGAAGTGCCGTCTGACCTCTACACTAGCCCGAAGGCAGTCTTTTCACAGAGCGGGAGCCAGCACTGTAGTTCAGTGGCATTATTTACCCATAAGAACTATGTATTAACAAAGCCCTTGATGTGATGGATGAGCCAGTGGGGGTAGAACAGCACTCGAGCCCTGATTGTGTTTCTCCTCAGTCGCCACATTGCCAATACAAACCTGGACGAGCGAACGCAAACAGGAGGGAGGCCAATGACTCACTCTCCGCGGTCACCAGCCATTACAGATGGCTTGTTAATACGCATATGTGCTGATGCCAAATTGACAAAGGGGCTGCGAGTGAAACAGGGAGCATGAGAAGAGGAACTCAACCACGAAACCATTAGTACATGTCCTTATGTGGCCAACATGATTAGTTATTGCCAGAGGTAATTGTAATGTTGCCATCTAGCCTTCTCCAAGCATTCACATTTGTGCCACTCGGGTTCATGGGTGAGGGGAATCCATTTAGTATATAAACAGGAAACAAAACCATCCATCAATGACTTGCATGTGTGAATTTGTGTTTATAAAGACATTTTCTTGACCTCCCAATTCCCTTGTTGGCAAGAGTGGAAAAGAAAAACGCCATTCATAAGCTCTGCTTCTCTAACTGTATTTCAATGCATAACACGGATTGTGTGTGTTTATTTAATGATCCCCTCATATGGTGGTTTATAGATATGATTCAGCGTGGTATGATACATCTGCTCTGGATGTCATCAAAGGTTTCACTCATAAATCCTTACATGCAAATCATGGACCCTGGAGGACTGGTGTGGTGCCTGCAGGTCTGACAGCAGAGATGGGGTGACATTCAAAAGAATGAAAGCTAAAACCGCTGCAAAGAGAGATCGTCTCAGAAGTGCTTCCGTATGCCTTGTGACTCCAAAGGCCCGAGTTCATTGTTCTACATACTGTAGTGCGTTTTGAATGGATAGCATGCCTGTTATTATCCCTCCAAATGTTTCAGTGGAGCTCAAACGTGTCTTGTTAAATTTGAGCTCTTTTCAAATCAATATAGATTGCTACACTGGCTTCAAGACTTGCTCCTGAAATAGCACTGTAAGTGTCTGCTTTAATAGCAGAGATCAGCATGAGAGCCTTTGAACGTGGATCTAGTGTAGTGCTCTGTGGCCTGACCCACCACAACAACCAACTACAAGTGTGTGAAGTCTAATCCACACGGTGCAGTGTGTTGAGTGCACTTCATGCCGTAATGCTCCAAGCGATTGTGGTTATGACAGATGGGTTCAGATATACACCCTACAGTAGAGCCTATGCTTGATTTAAAGGAACTTGAAAGATTTTTATGAAACATGTAATGCAAATATAGTGTGTTATGTTTTGTGACTGTCTGTGAACTATGCAGCAACAATCTTTGATTATTTTTTTATACGTTTGTTCTCTTAAAGTGTACATGTATGTGTTGATCTCTATTGCCATTGTACTATACAATACTCCACATGTAAGTGTCCACATGTGGAGTATTTACATCAGGCACTAGAAACAAAGCAGGGAACTCATAGTAAGTGTCATGCTATATAGTGCCTGATTATCAATGTAAGAGCAATACAATGTTTACATTTTATGATAAAAGTTGGTTCTGGATGATACAATTAAAGATAAGACAAGAACGACCTGTATCTTTTACCATGTAATAGATTTGTTATAATATTGAGTGAGAGAGGGATCAAGATAAAACAAAATGCAAGAATCGTTGAGAACATTTGAATAATGCAGGTATATTGAGGGTTTTGGTGGCAGGCCAGAAGACTCTGTGGTCTCAAAACACACAAGAAGCTGTGGCAGCATTAGCAGAAGCCCTCCAATTGTTTCCACAGCAGCACCGAATATATGATCTAACAGCCCCTGCAGACTCAGCAGTGCTCCGACATGATTGTGTTTAATCATAGGGGTGTGTGATGAGCCGCAGAGCGTCTTTCTGCTCAGACCTGGTGGCTGCTGGGAGCTGCCAGGGAGGAACCAAGCGGGGAAGGGGGAGCTCTTCATCATGACAGCTGCATGTCTTTTCATTTGCCGCTTGCACACGTGGCCTGGGGACCGGATCGCAGAGTGCTGTTCACCAGCCACTCTACATTCCTTCAAAGGGCTTGAGCTAAAGCAGATCTTGAGCTGTGAAGAATCTCACCATATCTCATGAAAACATGTTTCTGACATATCTATACCCCCGCGATTTTATACATCTTTAAACCCCCCCACCCCAAATTTTCTCCCCTGCCCCAGGAGCTCTCATCCGTTAGTGAAAGCTTTCATGGACCCATGGGAACGAGCTGAGCTGCCCAGTTCTGAAGGTAGCTGGGCTCCTTGGTTTGCTTGCTTTCCAACAGCGGGGCTATCACATGACCCACAGTTAATTTGGATTCCTACAAACGCAAAGCCAGCACTTTATTCTCTGTTAGGACGCCGGCTCCTCATTCTGCACTGGAGCTATACTGCTGAGTGGAGCTTTATTAGCCTTGTCTGCATGCTGGGGAGATATAAAACCTTCTGTGCTGTGCCCAGTGTGTCTGCCATGCTGATCTATTCTACAAGATCTGCATCCTCTCTCTCTCTCTCTCTCTTTCTCTCTCTCTCTCTCTCTCTCCCTCCCTCTTCAAATTGGTCCAGGGAGAAGTAGATAAAGTCTTTATTTTTTCAGCACACAAGTTTTTGTGATTGTCCGGAACACAAACATACGCACATACACACTGGATACTCTCACCAGCTGGTAGCCTCTGGCTATGGAAGAAGAGTGCTTTGTGAATGTCGGGGTGCCCGCTGAGTGGGCTCTAAACAACACCCACAGTCCCCCAAGAGGCAAGGCGCTGGGAATGGGGGCGACCAGCGGGGAACACAGAGGCCCCCAAAACCCCAAGCCAGTGACCGGGCCCACTGATTACACTTCACTTCACTTGCAGGCCGACACCACGAATACAAAGCTTGTGGTCGGACACTTGGGACAATCCACCACTTGAACAGAACCTTCTGGGAGATCTAAACCTACGTTAGCTTGTGGAGGGCGGGTGGAGCTGCTACTGGATGAAGTGGCAGCTCAGAATGTATAGTGAGGCACAGGTATAAATTGCATGTGCCATTATATGCCATTATTGAGGGGAAAGAGAGAATGACAGCGTAAGGAGAGAGTGAGAGTGCAGGGATTTGAGTTTTGACAGACGTCTGTGATGTGGCAGGGTTGGAGGAGGGGGCGTCTCCACATCTGAAAGCAAAACCAAATAAACTGCCAAATGTTCAGGGGAGAAAGTGTAGTGCTTTCCCCTGAAAGAGTGAGCGAGTGAGTTAGTGTGTGTGGGTGTGTTTTGTGTGGGCGTATCAGTGTTTATGTTTGAGACCAAGACAGCATAAGATTGATGAGCCGTCTTCGGTGGGATCACAGTGCTGTGAAACAGCGTAATGGAGTGGCGATTTGCACTGGAAGGTAATGGTTGTCAGATGTGAGGTGGCAGGTTTCCACAGGTGCACCTCCCATCATCCCTGATTCTGACGTATTGCCTGTCCAGCTGCACTAATCCATCCTACCGCAACCCATAGTCTGCAAACAGAGAAGAGAACAATGCTTCATCAACATCTAAACGCCTACTGAATGAAAAACCTTACTAGAGTCTGATTTGTCTCCAAAAATACACTATACTACCCCAAACAACTCTAAATTATACTAACATAATCAAAACTCTGCTATATTACCCCAAACTACAACAAGCACAGAGAAATGATCCAACCTATACCCTAAACTACATCGAACAACGCCAAATAAAAAGAAAACACACTCCAAACTTCACAGTGTTTATTTTAGGCAACATGTTATTTTGCACCTGGGCAAGTAGTCAAACATTTCACACTTTCTATTAAAATAGCTTCCAAATGTATTAAGTGGCTTTAATTCCTCATTTTCACCTTTTTCCATTTTCCCATGACATCAACCTGCCTTCCAGAATGGTCCATGATATTCCATTCGTTAACGACACACGTCAACCTTGTTAGGTGACATCAGTCTAATGCTTGAGTGGAACACCAGGGAGACGTATACCAACCTTGTGACATGACTTTCAAAGAACAACATTAAGAGCAATGTCATATTTGACTACATGAAACCCTGTACTGAATACAAATTCAAAAAGTGTACACTTACTGTAGCTCACTCTCTCTTTCTCATTTATGAAATGGGCATTTTCTTTTTACATTTCCAGCTCATGCTCTCTCTTGAGCCCTTACCTGTAGCTGGTAAACAACTGACATCAAAATCAGTGGAAAATCTGCCTCATGGTGTGGGAGAGTGCTAGTGTGCCGAATTACCCAGCAGCCCTGCAGAGATGTAAAATACTACACCCAAACCAGCAGGGGTCCACATGCATGTGGACCCCTGCTGACTAACTATAAACTGATAGTGAAGTAAAAATAAACAGGGCTAAGAAATTAGAGGAAATGAGAGCCATATGAACACAACAGTATAGTATATATGTTACGATTCAAGGAAGGGAGGGTCCAAATGCTAGACACGTAGCTCAGTGTAGCTCAAAGTAAAACACGGTTTATTACAAAAAGGAAACAAAAGGCCAGAATACAGGGAACATCGCAACGTGGCCTTAACATAAATAACACTGGAAACAACATACAATAACCCACACAGCACTGGGGTAACACTGGGGCTAAAATACACGAGTAGACAAGACATTAAGACAGATCATTGGTTAACAACAATGAGGAACAGGTGCATCACACTGAACTAAATTACCGACACAGGTGGAATTAACGAGACTGGGGAAACACTGGGCAGGGAGTGACGGGCAAACAGGCTTGAAATACACGGTGAACACATGAAGTGACAAGACTAACACATGACAGGGATCACGACATTAC
>JAODVN010194088.1:0-12592 GCA_025434125.1 Chologaster cornuta
TGATCTTGTTCTTTCGGTCATGACCCACCCTTCATGACCATAGGTGAGGGTAGGGACGAAAATTGTGATTGTATTAACGCTCCTGATGCTCTGATTCTCCGGTTACTCTCCCGTTCAAATGTCCCCTCACTTGCGAACAAGACCCAGAGGCACTTGAACTCCTTCACTTGGGGTTGTTGTATTGTATCAAACATCTGTATGATAATAATATTGAATCATTTAGCTTTCTGCTAATTCTAAATGAACAATAAAACATTTACAGTTAAATACATTCTGTCCCATTTTAGTTTGCGGGGTTTGACCCGTTTTTAAAAATGATAAATGTAATTTATGCACACATAATGGGACGGTGAGAGGGGGAAGAAATGCATTCTGCATGTTTACTCTTACCATCATGCTTGTGCACACGTTTCAGACGTGTTCCCCTCACGTGATTGTTGTTCAGGGCTGAGGGGGAGGGATAGATTCCCCTATTTAGTGGAAAAGTGCTCTCAGCGTTGCCATGACTCGCGCACGCACGTGTGTGTCATTCTTGATGGCGCACACATTAATAAAGGAGTCAGCCATAACGTGCTGACCATTGTCCCTCCTAATACATATATACATATATATTTACAGTGGAAGCAGCAGCATTTTTGTACTGACTTGCAGCCTTATACGCCTTTTTAATAATGTATTATTACATACAGTATATTTCCAGCAACTAACAGCAAGTCTGCCCCTCAATCATTAAAAATAAATGTGTGGAAAGGGTGAAATATTTTTTGGCGTAAGTCAATGAGCGTATTTTTCACTTTGAGGCTTTGACTGGAAATCCCCACACAAAGGCCCACTGTTGCGTTCCAGAACGAGGTGGCCAGTCGGGCACTAGCGCTTTAAGGAATAACATGACACACGATGGTGAGCTACAGTACACCCAGTTGTTGGGTGGTACTGTATCTGTGGGTAGGTGTGCTTGTGTTTGGAGGATCTGAGTGCACCCTGTGGAGACCCAATGTAAAAAACACTCTCAAAATGGTGGGTGGAGAAGGAGAGATGATGGTAAGGTGAAAGGCTGGAATTTGAAGTTTCCACAGAGTTCGATGGACGTCAGTTTGTGTGTGTGTGTAATACAGCAATATTGTTGTTTAACTTGAATAATTTCCAGCCACTGTCTGTATGAATTATATTCCTTCGACTCAGCAACAATAGTATGCTGGGTTCCTCCCTGATAGCGCAGAGGATGTTTACTGAAGATGCTCTGTTTTGCAACCACACGGAATTTGAAAGAGAATTTGAACTTTATCTCGACTGCCGTTACTGTAACGCAACATCATGTCAACACACTGATGACGTGGGTTACTTGTTTAGTTTCGTCATTACATTTAACGAACCAAATATTTATCTTTTCCTAAGGATTAAAAAAAGGTGTTACTTTTAATGACTTTTCTGATGTTAGCAGCTTCGTGAATTCACTGGGAAGGTTAATGCTTTATGTGAGAATTATTTATTGCCATCTCTCTCTTTTTCTCTCCCAGCTATAGTTTTTATCTTTCTTTGTTCAGTCTCTCTCTCTCTCTCACACTCTCCCCTCAACCATTTTCACATTGGCCCTCTGTGGAGCTCCTTTAGTTGTGTCCCAGAGTGGGCTTACACTGGGTTTGTGAGGGCTTAGTATCCCAGGGCGTGGTGGGCAAGTTTGGACAAGTCTCTGAAAGACTCATGGGTCTCTCCAGGGAGTCGCCCACATCCTCACAGTAATCCTCTAGATTCACAAGTGACTCATCAGTATCCTCATGAGTCATGAGCCATCAGAAGAGAGTGTAGTATATCCCGTATGAGGATTAAAACCGGTGGTTTTAAGTGTTACTTAAGAGCCAGTACCTTTCCCTTTGAATCTGTGCTTTGGGATTTTGGCACAGGCTTAAATATAATGGCATAAGATATTTTTTTGTAATATGAACTCTTAGTCCGAGGCAAGGCTTTATGTCCTAGAAAGAGGAAACATTCCTGAAATTATTATGATTATGATTATGCTTCAAATTTCATCCTTCACCCATTTCCTCTTCTTCCAGGTTTTCTGTCTCAACACTCTTCAAATCAAATTGTACCTTCCCGTCATTGCGTTCGGTTTGCCATCTAACGTTTCAGCAGTTATTGCACTGCAGTAGAGAAATGCATTGAGATTTGCATGATATTTTCATCATGTGTCCCCAGTGGTGATGGTGAAATTAATATTGTACAAAGTGAAATTTAAATTTACCACAGCTGATATATGCAACACATATAACTCCACTAGTCGGGATCATTTCACGACCCTGGCAGTTTGAAAAATTTTACTGTAATGAATACTGAATGTAGTCGAGTGTGTGCGTAGGTATATTAGTTGTTTGTTTATGATTATGAACGCATTTGCATATCAAACACAGAGACTTTGTCCCCCTTTGTTCAGTTGACATCAGACCAGTTGGTGTTGCTGCAGGAGTTTCTGCTGGACGCAAACACACTGAGCGGGGCCACGTTACAACTGCTGCAGAAGGCCTACAGCCTTCAGCAACGTGACGCAGAGGTGAGTCCCCGTTCCCACGCACGCACTTACACGCACTCCACACGCATGTACCTGCGTTTAAATACAAACGCTTAAATTTCCCTGGTACAGAATGTCTGTTGAAGCTCCCTATCCTCTACAAAGGCAGAGATTTCAGTGCGCCGTTGTAAATGGGCCAGTAATAGCAGCTCTCCACTTTACTGCTGCCATTACTGACTTCATCCTACAAGTATTCTTCTTTATGTTCTAGTGCACTGCAACGCTTCTTAATGGCGCTATTATGGGCTTAGCTTTTAATGATGTTTCTGTGTGCATGGCCTGTACGAGCGTGAGAACACACGTGTTTCTGTGTGTACTGTGCTGGAGTGGGATGTCAGGACCACTTTTACATGGTTTCCAGGCAGACTAGTTCAAGACGCAAAGTCAATGGGAAATTCTGCAAAAGAATAATAACTGTCATAAAATAGTCAATAGTCATAATAATTTTTTTTGATGTAAACAGACAATTAGATTTAAGCATATGAATTAGACCTTACCACAATTGCGGTATGTATAATACAACAATGTATTGTTTTATTTAATTGAAGACATGTTAATAGGCTCCTCGTTTAAAATCCGTTTCATTTTGCAGGAGAGTAGCAACATGAGTTTGGCCTTTGGCATTGTCATCGACTGGCAGGGAAAAGGAGATTGTCTCCTGCAATTTGAAGAAAACCTTATACAAAATAAAATGCACAGGATCATTATGCACATAATCATGGACAGTGTCATGCACAAACGCACCTAGCTGAAGGCAATGGTCCAGCCCTAATGTGGGCAATGTCATTCAGACGAGGTTAATCACCTATGTCTCTACATAGAAATATGGCCATTATTCTCTGTACCAGCCCGCCTCCACAACTACCCTCCCCAACACTCTCTCAGTCCACTCTGGAGTGAAACACGAGCAGAAGGTTGTAGTGAATGCTGGCCTGAGGTTAAGACATCGTATGAATGTGTATTATGGTTCATGAAAGCCATTTCACAGCATTTACAACTGTGAGTGCTCTGGCCCGTGATCTGAAGACAGCCGTCTGATACCAGCTGTGACCATGCTGCTCTTGTGAGCGGTGTGGCATGTTTCTGCACATCAGTCTGGGAACTCTCCAGTGGTGGGCCGTCAGGGCCAGCAAGGCCTCCTCTGCTGGCCTGACATAAATAATGATCATATGATAAATCTTGTGTCTTAAATACACTTACATTTGTTTTTGTTTTGACAGTACCACGTAGATATGTTTTAATTGCTGGTGCGGGTTTGACTTTTAAATGCACTGGAAAATAGCCTGTTTTGTAGGTATTTATTGAAGTCAGACTAAGTAGGACATCACTGAAGGCCTAGGTGTTTAATGCACGGCTCTCCATTGTAAACTGCCCCATGTGGCTCTTGGCTTGATCCGTTGAAACTGGTGCAATCTTCTATCATATGCCTCTGATTGGCACTGCCTCTATAGAAGAATGCAGAGTTTCCCAGCTGTGTGGAGGATGTAAAAGGAGACTGGTGTTACTAGATTACCCAAAGATTAAGGTCTCCACATACTTACTTGTTACTGGGGGGACACTCACATGCCTAGATTATATTTCACGCTTCAGTGAGCCCTATTTAATGACAGATGTTTAGGGGGAGATCCCCCTCTTATTATGGAATTATCAATATCCCTTAACTGTATTTATGTTGTAGTACTTTAAGTGTCTATCTTTATACACCCTTATTTTGACCTGACCATATTCACTATGTGAATAGGTCTGGCCATGCTCCTGCTTGACGTAGCCCTCTGGTTAATCTGTTGGACAGCGCTGAACCAATCGGCGTTACAATTGGTTTGATCGGCCCATCAACACGCTCGACTTCAACGTCATCTCGCTCACCCACGCCGATTGGGCCGCCTGCTAACGTGATCAGGGTTTCCAGACTAATCTCAGCGAAATAAACTGAGCTGAGAGCATTGTCGGGCGGAGCCAGGCTAGAAGCTGGTATGCCTGTCACGATAATTCCGATATTGACTTAACGTGCAATACATGGACATAACCTCAATTATTTTTCAGGTGTCAATAATATTGCCTGTTGTACACACATACACACGCCGCATACAGCGACAGGTGAAAGTAGTGTTCCTTGTGGTTTTAATAGGTGTCTTTCCACTGTCTGGAAGAATAAATGCGAAAATGGGCCTTTAGTTTTCTTTAACCTTCAAAGTTTATTTGTAATACTTAGCCAAGCAGTGATATTGGTCTTACCAATCAAAACAAACAATTGATGTCACATGACGACATCAGAATAACATTGTTTACATGATTCTGATGGAAATTCTTTCTAGGCCAGGCTTAATCTGTTGTGGAGAATGATGGGTGAGCACTGGTTTAAATGTGTGTGGGAATTAAATGGGTTTTTTAAGTTGGGGGGATGGGGGGATAGAGAGAGAGAGGGAGAGAGAGATCGATCTGGAGCATGTGTTTGCATGTATGGGAGAGAAGCCGTGAGCCTTTGGCTCACCTCCGTTCATGAGTCTCGGGGTGTGATACTGTGTTAACGTTTTCACAAGCGTGTCAGTCTGTGTGCTCCAAGAGCAACTGGTGTTTAAGCACACAGAACGACATTGTGACGGTATGGACTCTTGCTGCCATGGTTGGCCTTACTCCTTCAGTCCCTAGAATCACCACTGGACCACATCAAGTGTCTAGGAACCCTGACACACAGGCAGAGAGGAGGGGAATGGAAAGGAATATATAGGAGAGAAGAGGAAAGGAAAGGAAAATCAAGAACATGGAAAGAAAGGCAAAGTAGGGGAAATGAGACAGGAGAGGAACAAGTAGGTTCGGTCTTATTTGCGGTACTTTTCCACACCCGGCCTTGGAAATGCAGTGCTACAGTACACATGGCCATTTCTTGGCTAATAACTGCGGTTAATACATTTATTTTCCAAACTGTCGGCAGACACGCATATTACATTTTTTTTCCTCTCATTGGGCTATTTTTATATTTTTTTTTTAGGTAATCCGGTGATATTAATTATACAGCCGAAACTATATATTTTTGCCGTGGTAGCAGGACAATCTGACATGCTAGAGGGCTTTTCGCATGGCCATCCCGCTCTCCGTCCTGCCCGCCTCATGTGAAAGGCAAATCTACTGCAGTCGCAGAAGCGATGCGTCTGGTTTTGAGGTAACCATGAGAACAGAAGAGTAAACAAACCATGTAGATTAATCAAAAGATAGATGTATTAAGTCTCTAAATAATCCTAGCCTACTTTATTTATAAAGACAACATGTGGTGAATATGATATGCATATAATTTGTGCATTTTCTAAAATAATGTTTTAAAAATAATACAAATTTTAGGCTATATCCAATAAATATGTCTATATAGTAGTATAATAGTCTATATTTGCACATTCTCTGTCTGGTATGGTCTGGTGTAGGCTACGGTAAAAGCTTGTGAAACGTTATTTAAAACATTTATAACTTTTTGACAATCTGCTGTGCCGCCACCTCAAAAGCTAATATATCAGATTGTATCTCGGAGACGGGCGGCAGCAAGTTCTTGATTAAATCGCACTCCGTGTGCAGTTAGAATATTGTCCATGGGTTTCCATGATGGCCCACAAACCAATCTTACCAATGTTACTACAAAGCATACAGTGGGCTACTTGCCACTCTGTTGATTAAAATATATCCATACTTTCTGTAGGCTACATTTCATTAAGCAGTCTTTCTGATTAGTCCAGGTCATGTCTTGTTGGCATCGGATCGGTGAGAGTACAGGCTCTGTGCAGTAACATGTACAACATTAAATTAAATCTAATGAAAGCGGTCCCTGCGATTATATTACATTTTCTTTAGTGTGATGCTAGTAGTAGTAGTGACCGCTCGGTGCACGTTAAACGAAGATAAGTCCACAACACGTGTCGGATCCACATTCTGGAGTTTCTAAGTCTGTATGAAACTTCTGCAGGAATGAGGTTTTGTGTCGCTGGTTCTGGAATATGCCCGTGATCTGATAACGCAGGAAATATTCCATATTGCCAGTGACAAAAAGTGATATTGAGTTGGCGCCCCTCTTTTAAGTGTTCAATATTCCCTCCAGCGGGCTTTGTTGTTTGCTTGTCTGGCTGAACTTGGTGTGGAGGCTTGTTCTATGAGATCCGTGTTGATCGGCAGCCCGGTCAACTTGAGAGACACATTGTGAAACGGCTCAGAGAGAATATAACATATTTGAGTGGTTGTTTCCGGCCTTTTTTGTTGTTGTGTTACTACATAAAAAAGCTTCCATCCCGATGACGTAACATTCAATAAATTGCGGTTAATACACGGTGCGGTTAATAGACAAGTTTATTTTTAAGAATGACACAAAACACTGACAAGCTGTTAATACACGGTGCGGTTAATAGTATTGACGGTAATGCAGTGTAGTGAAGGCTGGCTTTAGCACACATCTACACGATCACATGGGTGGCTGTTCTGGGTCTGGGGTGGGGGTAATTGCGTGTGCTGCCGCAGAGCGGGGAGCAAGAGGCGGAGCAGGTCGTGAAGAGCAGTGCACCGGGCAGCTGCTCCACCACAGGGCTCTCCCTAGGAATGTGACCCCGCGCAGGCAACAGCTGCTTGGGCTACGCAGGCCGTGGAAGGCAGGCCCGGCGGGGGCAGGCTCGACGCTCACACATGCACACGTGCGTGTGCACGCTCACACACACACACACACACACAACGCAGATATGAAAGAAACCCCCCAGGTCAGAACACAGGTGAGTTTATTAATTGAAGCACACCTACTTTTTAAATGTTTTATTCCTGTGCAACATGGCGGGACAGACTGCTTATGTCGGTCACCAAGTGGATATTCTGTAATGAACGCGTTAAACAACTCAGTTGACATGCTGTCGTGTTGCAGCCTGAACAAGCAGTCTGTGAAGATGATATTGAGAGTGAAAAACACAGTCTGTGTGTGTGTGTTTTATTTTATGTTGATTTGCAGTGTGTTCACCTGCAACCACTGTTGTTTGTGTGCCGATCGCTGCAGCCCCCTGCCTGGCGGCTACTACAGATGGAAATGAGATGTATCCGGCACAGCATAGTTCTCAAGCGCTGCATGTGATACGCAATAGCTTCTAAGCAAAACACACCTGCACAAAATATATGTCCATATGTATTTATTACAGGTACACACTGTAGGAAAGGTGTGTGTGTGTGCGTGTGCGAGATGTAAAAGAACGGAGATACTAGTGTTTTATGTTGTACAATACAGCCTCCGCCTCCATTCCGACCTTGTTTATTTAGAGGTTGGACACAAATGGGCATTGTTTGTCCGGGGTACGTTGCTCTGCCTCCGTAGTGTGGCTGCACAAACAGGTGGCACGCAGAATGCGTTGGAGCAGCCACTGGAGCACGCATGTCAGCGTTATCAAAACGAACGCACGCACAGTGTTTGTTCACCGGAGCGGTTCATAACCACTAGCCACTTTTAAGTAACCGTAGAAGGGGTTGTAGTAATGCTAGAGTGCCACCCACCCACCCACGCACGCACGCACGCATGTACACACACGTGAACACACACACACACTAAGCAGATGATGAGGGATGATGATGGTTGAGACGGGGGCAGAACCAGGCTCTGATCTCCCCTGTAACCGCGGCAACAGAGCTCCTATTGATCCTCCGGGAGAAAGGCCAGGCATCAGCTTACATGCACACTTGTGCGCACACAATTTTCACATGCACGACTCATTTTATTTGAGAACACACAGATGCACTGAGTGACAGCGGTGCTTTTCATCCTGAAACCTATCTCAGACATGCTAGTCCCCATATAAAGAACGATGTATGTCTGTATACTATCTACTGTATGCATCTCAGGGTTCAGTTCTCCTGATAACGCCACATGACTCATTCTGTTCCTGCTGCTGTGAAGGATTTTGCTATAAACAGTGCTGGAGATATTGCCAATGCAAGGTTACGCTGATTTTAAACGCTGTGTGTTCCCTAAACCCAAGACCCAATTATTTTGTGGTTGCCACGAGAGGATCTTTCAGCACACTGTGCAGTTGCCATCTGTGCCTGTGTTGCTCATTCCTTGCTACTCTGCGTGTATTTGGCTCTCAGGTCCGGCATCGCTGGTGTGAGCTGGTGGTCAAACATGGACACTCGCAGGCTTACGGTGACGTGGAACACTTCTTGGTTCACGACCAGGTAAAAACACAGCGCACGCACTGTTAAGCACGCATGCTACAGAACGCACGCACGCATGCCACGTCCTTACTTAGCAGTGCATCCACGGCGCACAACGCCCCTCCCTAGCTCAAGGAACTCCTTACCCCACAAACCTCCACATGTACCCTCCACTCTGGTTCAGCATACATCCTCAAAGCTCCCAGGACCACAATCTGTACAATGGGAGATCAGCCACTCCCAGTCAGTTGAACGCTCTGGCCTGTTTCTTTTAAATCACTGTAGGCTTTAGTGTAGCACTTTCTGCGAATATAAAGTGCATTACAAATCAAATATTATTATTTTATTTTTATTATTATAAATATTATTATACTACATTAGGTCAATTTCTTTCACTTTATTAGGCCTTAATCACTCACCTCAAAAGGTGTAGCCAAAGTTTAGCAGGGGATGATACATCACCCCCCACAAATGGACAAAGGAGGTTACAATTTTTTTTTCCAGGCTATGGGCGTCTATCTTTATGGGGAGCTGATGGTACAGGAGGACCCAAGACAGCAGGCTCTGGCCCGTCGCTGTCTCTCACTGGTCCAGGAGGAGATGGACCAATCAGCACGCAGAGTGGTGGAGGAGATGGTGCTCTGACCTTAAAGGTAACCATTTTGTCATTTGCCAGGAGACGGATGTCTGCGCTTGCCTCCACTAAGTACCCTTACGTGGCCCTCCATTTTGTGCCCTCACAGTTGGGCCTTGCCAATTGGTGTAGAAACCATTAACATTTATCCCACTTCTTTTTCTTACTGTGTTTAATCCCAGAACTAAAAACCTTCATTTTATGACTGCGCAAACTAGATTTTGACCCAATTTGGTCGCGGCCGACACATTTCTAGTGTCAGGACAACGAACAGTAACTACTCCGTGTAGTGTGACACAATCAGAGACCAGCAATGTGGCGCCTGGGAAGCCTCACGAGGTCTTGAAGAAAAGACTAGCCTGTCAGAATGTTGTTTATTGTTCTGGCAAGTTTGACGACTCCTATGTGTCCCGACAAAGTGCTCCCCGTTGCACATATAAACACAGGCTATCGAAGAGAGAGAGGTATGCTGCCGTCTCTGCTGTCAGGTGGAACTTTACGTAGAACAAGTTAAATGAGGAATGGTTTGTTGAGCAGTGGCAACTGGTCCCATTTTTAAGTTTCCTCGAGGGAGTAGGCTAGAGTACAATAACTGAATCAAAAAAGATAAATGTTGGCAAGATATAGCAACTAAGCACCCCGGTCAGTATGCTATAACTGATTTAAGCTAGGCTACGTTACCATCCACTAGTATCAGGAGCCGTAACATGGTCGGTTTAGATTTTAGTTTTTGCACCACTTCAAAAGCATCACATTCCTGGCCCCTCTTTCTTGACAAAATATGTCTGTGTCATACGTGTAGTGTGGCCAGTCTCTCGGCCAAGACGAATCAAGATTTTATGGCACAATGTTCAACAGTCTGACATGGTTACCATCATAAAAGACAACAAGGTTGTGATGTCTGAACCGGGCATAAGTGGTTGGATGTGTCTATCAGTAGTGAAATTCTCAAAAAGTATCTTCTCCAGAAGATAGGGAACAGTACTCAAATATTATGCCAACATAAAGCAACTTCCATGGCCTATGAAAAACAACAGCAGTATATAAATCCCATGCTAATCTCGCAGAAGAAAGAAAAAGAAAGAATAAAACAACATGGTAAATGGACTGCATTTATATAGCGCTTTTCTAACCTCTCGGCCACTCAAAGCGCTTTACAGTTTTTGCCTTACATTCACCCAGTCACACACACATTCATACACCGATGGCGACTGCTGTCTAACAAACTGGCGCCACCAACCACCGGGAGCAGAACATCCACACGTAAGTTAGATTGACAATAGTACAGTTTGACCATCTCCTACCTAGCTACCACAGCCTCAATAAAAGACACTTTTTGCTCCATCGATCCTGATTCCATATGAAGTATGGGAAGGGCCCCCTATTCCTCTCTGAGCCCACTCATGTGTGCGCGCGTTTGCATTAATGCCTCCTTATCACCGTGTGTTGCCTGGCCCTGCACGTGTGCGTGTGCAACTCAGTTAATGGGGTTTTCCTCCATAATTTCACTGCAACGCCATCAGGATGTGTTTGAAAAAGTGTTCCTTAAACAAACGGGAGAAGGCAAGAGTCCAGGTCAGGTAATGCTTTTGGAAGGGCTCAGAAGAGAGCCTCTGTTCGATGTGCAGTCATTTTAGCATAGCTTACCCTGAAACCCTCCGTGTGTGTGCGTGTGCGCGTGCCTGAAACCCACTGGGACCTTGGACATCTCAGAACAGCGAGGGGTATATTTGTTACTTCCCTCCCAGAACGAGGAGAAGTGAGAAATATGTGGATTGGACAGACAGAAAAACAGATAAGGATGGATGTGAGGAATGAAGTGAATACCAGTCTCTTTGAAGGCGTTTATTTATTCATTGGACTCATGGCGTTACAGGAATGCAAATGTTTAACTGACTGCAGACCATTATATGACCTTGACTAAAACAACTTAGCATGGTACCTACTGTAAATCACTCCCTAGCTGTTTTAAAGACAGATGTAATGTATATGAAAATGTACTGTATATAGTATATACAGTATTTTCAGTACTTTCAATAACAAACATGTTTTTAAAGACCTTCAATACTTCAAGGCTTTTTATACTTTGCCTTTGGTGAAGTGTTTTGGGTCTTTAAGCACCAGCTGCAGTGTGTTCTTATCTGTGGACCCGTCCAGCGAGCATTGGTCCGAGCTATTCTTGTGTGACCTTGAGAGACACCAGATACAGTAAATACTTGTTAACGTCGACCTTAAAGCCCCAAATCCTTTTCCAGGCGGCAGCGGGGCTTCTAGGTTTCTATACTTCTATAGACACGCACGCGCTACAGTATATGTGAAAAGCATTCGCGTCCTGTGTCTCTCAATCCTGATAAATCTCTCTGATAGGCACACACGCATACACACGCCACGCACACACGAACAGTGCTTGCCATTAACGCTCACTCGCCTCAAGCCACCTCCCTGTGGAGTCTCCAAACTAGTGCATGGGTATGGAGCTGCGTGAGACAGCAGAGAAGAGAATGGGAGAATGGAAGCCTCTCGGGATGCGTGTTGGCCTGAACCGACCCTCTGGAAAGCACACACACAGTCAGATCCACTCACATCCAGATCGCCCTCCAATTAAAGTGATGGATGAGCCGTCCCATGTCCTCGTGTTCTCGTACTGCTGGGAGATACACCAATGTTTTAACTCACGTGCACGCTCCCCGTGCGCTGTAGGCATGCATATTGCACGTGCGTACGCATTCCACGCACGTGAGATCTCAGAAAGAGCGGTAGTCTTGGACGTATGCTGTGCATGCAGACACATGCAGAGAAATTACATAAATGGTGAATAATAATGATGGTAATTAAAATAAAAGCCATGTAAGCGCTATCCCACCCAGGTAATCCGGGATGGGTTCGGTTCGGTACTTAGCGTACACACACACACACACACACGCACACACACACAAAAGAGTACAGTTCAGAGGGATTAGGTGTGTTTTTGTGTGTGAAAACATGTCTGTCAGGGTGCACTCCCTTCTCTGTGCGTGTTTTTTTTTTTTTTGAAGAACAGGGGTCTTTCTATCCTTCTCTCTCTCCCTTTTTGCGGTAGATGCCTCTGGAATCCCTCTTAATCTGCTTAATGAGGGGCATATCGCCGGTGTAGCAGAGTGTGGCCAATGGGAGAGCAGGAAGGGGGTGGGGGGGGGGGAGGAGAGAGAGAGAGAGAGAGAGAGAGAGAGAGAGAGAGAGATTACCTTTCATGT
>JAODVN010194197.1:0-11278 GCA_025434125.1 Chologaster cornuta
ACACACACACACAGACACACACACACAGACGCACACACACAGACACACACACACACACAGACACTCACAAACAGACGCACACACACAGACACACACACACAGACGCACACAGACGCACACACACACACACAGACACACACACACAGACGCACACACACAGACACACACACACAGACGCACACAGACGCACACACACACACACAGACACACACACACAGACGCACACACACAGACACACACACACAGACGCACACAGACGCACACACACAGACACACACACACAGACGCACACACACAGACACACACACACACAGACGCACACAGACGCACACACACACAGACAGACACACACACCATAGCAACTTCAACCGTGCAGGCTGGCACCAGTGTACAGATGTCTCACCTGGTCACAGCCAGCGTTGACCAGGTCCTGCAGCATCTGTCTGTTGACGTCTCCGGCCCCAGTGGGGGTTCCAGAGCTGGGCGAGGGGCCTGATTCGTTGGCAAAGGGCATGAGGGACTTGCGGATCTCGCGCAAGGCGTTCTGGTAGTTGTTGAACTTCTGCGGGGGTCTCAGTTGTTGCTGGCGACTGCCCGCGTCCTTCCCCCCCTTGCAGTCTGCCCCCCGCCCCCCGTCGCCACGGGAACCGGTCCCCTGCAGCGCCTGGCTCACCAGCTTGGCGGGCTGCTTCAGCCCCTCCTTGATCTGCTGGAGCCGTTGGCGCGTGTTGCCCACATACGGGGCGGCCGGAAACGTCTTCGGCCTCATGGCCCCTGCCCGGTCTGATCGGATGCTGAGAGACGCGCACAATCACGCAAACGCACACACACACACACACACACACACACACAGTGCCCGGCACCGCCACCAGCGACTACCATCCACCGATGGCTGTCGGAGATAACAGTCCTCCTGTGGGTGTCAGCTTGCCTTGACTACTATGGGTGCAACAGGTGTCCCATGGTGCACTTCTCAGGGCGTACGCTGCACCTCGTTCCAGCAAATGTGAAGGGTCACAGGGGTGCAGAGGCCCCAAGCCGACATGCTGCCAATCTTGCTCTGTGGAGAAACATGCTGAGTTAGTGTTACAGGCCAAACACACACACCATGTCACAGGAGGAGCTGTGTGGGTGTGTGTGTGGTTTAGGCTAGCTGCTGTGCGTACAGTAGTGATTCACTGGTACATGTTCACTGGCAACATTTCTGTCTAGTGACCTCAGTTTACAATGCAATGGCTTTTGCTGTGATTATGGCATCTGCAACGACACACATTTCCCCACAGGGAAAAATAAATGCTAACTTGGACTGTAGCGCAAATTACAGTGAGTAGGTGATGTGATGTCAGGCAGACATTTGTTTAGGATCTTTGTAATAAACACTACAATGGAAAAATAGATAAAGGGACATTCCCTTTATACGAGCACCATCCAACTTTATTGACATAAATCAAATACTGATACACTTAAATCCCAGCAGAAAATATATTGCTGATTGGTATCATACCTCAAACCATATGCCATGTTTGTTAGGAATGTCTGACATTTGTCAGCTATGAAATGGACTGAGAATATCTGCTCTGGCTGATAGCCTTATTCCACTTAGATTTTGCCGGTTTGTCAACGGTGCTTCACAATGACAGACCAACGGGCACCAGAAAACGGGAGCAGGTGAGTTCTTCGGTACACCGTGTAAGCAGAAGATTACCTGTACACCAAGATCTCATCCATTTAAAAGAATGCTTGCCACAAAATGTGGAGCGTTCACGCCTGCTGTTCCTTCTTAAGACACGCTGCGTGTCAAAATGGCACTCTGTGACCAAAGAGCTAACACCGCGCCAGTTTTTTTTTCCAAAAGCATGCCCAGCATTCCAGCATGGCAATGCTACTCTGATGTACAGAGAGTGACGTTTGCAAAATGGCAAGCGGTTGCACAGTGCAGGCCTCAACAGTGTGCAATTAGAATTACCTTTATTTAACTCTGTATTATTCCATGTTAAATACTTCATTGGACATACAGTAGGTTATTTGTTTGGGAGGTTGCTCGTGGACAGATTGCACATACTACACTACACAACATCGAGCAAGATTTTATGCTACTAGTATTACTAAGTTATTCATAAAGTAGTAGCTGCTCAGATTTAAAATTCTTAAAAAGTAAGAATGGTTGGTTGGATGAAAAGAGAAACCATATTACAGTATGTAGATTATAAAACAAAACTGTAAAGCATTTGAAGTAGGTGGAGTAGTGAGGTGGCGATCAAGGCAGGTCAGAGTAACTACATATCAAACTACCAGTTAGATGGTAAAAATGAGTTGTGTTTGAATTGCTTTGATACCATTTCTGCTTTTCACTGCCATTCCAACTGCTTTCTCTCCAGAGTTACAGCTACAGCAAGAAACACATTAATTGGCTCACAACGGATGCATCTTGAGTAGTCAGTTTCTGTTCTGACAACTGTCTCACACTAAAACATTTAGCAAACATTCAGCAGACTTGCTATGAGTAGATATGAAAATAAATCTTGCTTTAATGAAGGTAAAAAGCATCCATGTTGTTTGAAACACAAGGCTGAGATATGTTTACTGGGCCATGGATTGTTTGCAACATAGATTAAAAACGAGCAGTACACCAAAGTGTGTTTTATCCTTCAAGAGGCTGTCATTGTTTTGGACAGGTTCTCATTGATTTGATTCTGATTAATATTAATGAGAAGTGTTATGGCAGTGTGCATAGCTGAAAAAAATACATATTACTTAAATAGTTGCAGACTTCTTCATTAAATATGCAAACAAGATGCTCTTTACTATTATTGTAGGAGGAGAGAAAATTGTCTTTAATTCAAAAAGCAAAAAATAAATAAAAAAAGAGCATATTTGTATTATCTTAATTGAATTTTCTTACCCAGCCCTAGCACACAGTACTGTTAATGCCCAGTAGAACCACCAGAACAGGAATAGGATCACTACATTCAGACCAAAGTAATCTATCTCAAACGACCGTCAGCGTGTCAAAATAAGAACACTATTTAAACACCATGTAACAACCATGGCAGACTGCATTCCTTCGGCCTTATTGGAAGAAGACACATGCCTCTCTGTTTACGCATAAGACAAAATCTTTCTTATTTGGCTTTGGAAGGAGGTGTGATGGTGCCATGCTTCACAAAAAGAGCATTGCCCAATCTTTGAGATCTCTCGCCTCTGCTTCCATTCTTGTGATGCTTTGAGCGCCGCCAGCTACCAGAGAGCATTCCATTCCACAAGTAAGCACAATTATGCCACCATTTCATAACAGGACTGTTGGACACAAATAAACCCAATCCAAATATATATAATATGAACTGTGTAGTATGAAAAAAGAAAAGCCCTCATGACACACAAAATAAATGTGATGACATCTGGCTGCACACCATGTATTCAGATCTCCCATTGAACATCACTCATTTACTGACTTTAACAACCCCAAACATATCTGTTTGTATAAACAAATGCATGCATGCACACAGACACACACACACACACACAACCCCACCCATTACATAAAAATAGGCGGGGGGGTTACGTCCCCTCCACTTTCATAAAGAACAAAATTGTCCCCCCCACTTTTGAGTAAAAAAAAAAAGAAAAATGTATTATGTTTTAAATTTACATCAGATGTAGCCTAACTCTCGATGCACGATCTTGACAATTCACGTGAAGGACAAACATGTAGGCTAGACTAAAGGAACAGCAATATCCTTACATAACAGGGTAAATCAGCCTACATTGTTTTATTTTAAGATAATGCTTATTTATTACTTCCATTAGTTTTATTATATTGGCTTGCTTTAGACATTTGTTTAGCACCAGGATTTGTCTCACATCGATCTTGATCTTATAATTGCACCACATGAAACTTTACTGTACCATACAGTAAAGTTAGTTCTCATCTTGGATCATCAGATACCATAACATTGATGTCCTGTTCTCATTTCGGCAATTCCCCAAAAAGCTTGACAATTCCCCTGTGCGTAACATATGTTTGCACATTGACTGTTCATTGAAGAGCGGTTTGCTTCTTTTGTAATAGGGAGATATATAATGGCATGTATTGTTGACCAGTGATCATGTAGGCATGTTGACCAGTGTAGGACTGTGTCATAACCATGTGTAACATTGTCAAGACAATTGCGCTACAACCATAAATTAGTCAATATTACTCTCAAATACTTCAACACATTCAATACGCTCAATTCCCATGTGGGACAGAATTCACTCCACTATTTTGTTTGGTTTTAATAACTAAAAGCATAGCTGTACAGTATTAAAATTTGAGACATTTTTCGTCACACTTTAAAAAAAAAACCACCTTAAAAACATCTACATCGCCACTGGCAGGATCTACCCAAGGATAGTCTCGCAGGTAAAGTAGGCAGGATAAAATAAATAGATGCTCTGCTAATAGGCTACGTTAAAGAATGCTAGATTGACAAAAAAAAAACAATTTACACTGCCTACTTAAGTTGGGCCTTCTCGTGAAGCTGCAGGACTGGAGCTGGGCTGATAAAAAAGGAACACTGCGCTGCGCTTCTGCGAAGCCAATCATGTCAAGTGTTGTGGCGGAAATTGTTTCCCCGCCAAATTGTTAATACATAGTTGTTTGTTTCCCTAAAATAATAATATCATCAGAATGAAGCTGCAAGTAGTCACAGGGAGACAATGGTCGTATTTTACAACTACGATGCTGACCTAATAAACCACTAGTCTTAAAAAATTACATTTGCTCTCTAATTCTATAATAGCCTACAAAACGTTGACAAGAAAGGCAACGTACTGTCACTGTTCCAGCGGGGGACAATTGCTGCACTACATCTACATTCCAATGTAGGGAGAACTCTGGTCTAGTCTTAAAGCGGATTGGGTCGCTTTAGGTAAAAAAATTGAACTCTATGTTTCCAAATCTTTCAACTTTAAACTAATATACACACCAAAAGCAAGGCCATACATTTTCCAACAACTGTAAACACTGTAGTGTAGTCCCGTTACCTCCGCCAAAAGTGATTGAAATCGCAACTTACCATGTGTAGAAGTGGACTGTATCTTCAACTCAAAAGTAAATCCAATCAAACGAACTCTTTTTCTGTAACTTTGTATTCGCGACTTAACTGGGTATAGCACAGGTCTGCATTTTTCGTTCACCTTTGACGGAGGGCCTTGAATATTATAAAGTGAGCTTCCATTTTCTCGCAACTCCAAGCAGAATCAGAAGGCAGTACAAAGTTGGACACTTACTGCATAGTTAAAATTCCTTTGGTCACGTGAGGGACCAATGAACGTCAGCGCCGCAAATATTGTGGGTAGGGCTTCCTCCAATGGATTCGATAAATAACAGAGATATGTGGGAAGTAGGCTTGCTGTCTAAATGTCATGTCTCATTTACAGCAGAAAGGGTTACAATACAAAACAGACAGTAGCCAACATATGGATTAACTGGAAACCATGTTTATATATAAATTTGCGTGCAGACTATAATCAAACATGGTTTTAGTAGCCTATACCAACATATTTCCCTTGTTATAACAAAACATGTAATTTATCGTATACGTCATGGAGCTTCCAAAACTTTATTTTGAATAATCAAAAAGTAAACAAACATAACAGACATGCATTCACGTTATAATTGCACAGGCAAATAACAAACAGGTTTTGCGATGACTGAACTACATACTGTAAGAAAAAAAGACACTGGAGCCTCCAAAACCCCTGAATTTAGCAAACAAAATGATTTACTATAAGCAACGTATAACTAAATAATACCTTATAAGTGCACATATGTAGTAGTAGTAGTAGTAGGCTTAACCTAAAAAACTGGTAACTGGATGTTTTGGGGACAAAATAAATGCAACACTTACCAATGTAATTTGAAAACATGTACTGTATACAGCAGTAGCTGTATTGGCAATATTATGTAATGGCCATGTTATGTCATGTTAACATCCGCTGGATGTCTTGGAATCTAATATATGTATGAACAAATCGAAATGTTTGACTATTTAAGATAATGTTTATTCAATTACACCAATCAGCGTAAACGTTTCCTGTTTAGAGACCCTGGGCCTGGTGGTGTGGAAGTATATGCTGAGTACTATTAAAATAATGACTGTATAAATGCTAGGCACAGAGAAGAGAGAAGGCACATTGTAATGTGTGCTACCACCATGGCAAACTTCTCTGAACCACACCACTGCATATTCCACAATGGTTTTTTTTTTTTAAACAGGGCCGGGCCAGGCCCAGTTTGAGTGACTAACCATTCACATGTGTGATGATGTTAAAATGTGCTAGAAAAACGCATTTAGGGACCTTAAGAAAACACTCATGCACCAGTGTAGCACTATTAGACACAAATAATGTGTGTATTAATAACCTGATATTGTTTGTATACATTATCAGTGGCAGGGATGGAGTCTATATGACAAACATCATTTGCTCAAAAGTAGGGATATGTGTTTACAATTAATGCAAAAATAATATTTCTAGAAAATCAGTGAATTGGTGACAGGTGATCAGGTTCTCAAACTAAGGCACCACGCAACACAGAACAATGTTGGCCTAAAGTGTATTAAGAAACTATGGGTTTAAAACACTATAATAAACTTGTGTAGATTTGATTTCCTCTTTTGAAAATAGCAGGGATTCAGTAAATCTTTTTGATGGCCATTTCAATTCCAGAATTAAACTACTGCTTGAAATATCATTCTGTTCTATATTGTCACAAACAATAGTCTATCTTATAAACAATCATGGTCCAAAACATATACAATCTTCTTAGCAAATACACTGCCAGCTTCCCCCTAACCAATAATATTCCATTAGAAATTACAATACATTCTCAAATTGCCAGAGCTAATGATGAGTTGAACCAAGCAAAGCATAACCTCTGCCTTGTCAAACTAAATATTTGAATCTCTTTTTGGGGCATAATGCCTTTAGGGAAGTGATAACATACAAACATAATCTCGTTCTTCACAAGTAATGATGCTTCTAGTTGACAACACCAAAAACTAAATAACTGTATTGCTATAAAGGGAATTTAAGGAAAACATTCAGACATTACATTTCTTGATTACCAACATAAACACATTTTATAGTAAGCAACCTTAGAAATGTGAGTAATAATAATGTATAGAGCAATAGAGAGCAGTGCATTGTATCTAAGTAACATTAACTGCATATACTGTTGAGAATATGTAATGTGAATGTACTGTGTTTTCTATACTGGATTTATTCACTGAGCTGTAGAGAAATTTGAATATAGAAAAGTAGCACGTCTCATGTTATGACATGCCACTCAGATCTAATGTTACCTAGGTGTGCCTTGATAAAATAGTTTGTCACTAGACTTCCTGTAGCTTTGGATAAAGTGTAAATTGTAATGACATCACATCGTGGTTATGTAGTTTCTGCCTTTGGGGAAACTGAACAGTCATAGGTTATAGGGGCAGCATGGGAAAAGAACGTATACCAGATGTCCTGTAGTAAATATATAGTGTAGACATAAGGGTGCGCAATGGATTTACACTAATGGGAATGCTAGTACCTGAAAAACAGTATTGGACAAGTCACTCTAGTGGAGCAGCTGAGATGCACAAGTTGTTTAAGGCACATGCAACCTGCACTATCTTATCAAAGGTGGAGAGGTTGGAGGTGCGCTCAGCAGGCGCGCTGAACGGGCTCTCAACGGGGCCCGTCAGCATGGCGTAGCGCCGCTTCACCACAGAGATCACTTTCTCCACGTGCCTGTGCACGCTCAGTGTGGAGGTGGAGAAAGAGGTGGCCAGCAGCGTCTCCCCACCATCACGCCGTCTGCCGCCTGCGATCTTAAGCAGAGCTCCTCGGGCCGCCACCAGCTCTCCAATGTCAAGGTCCCGCCCGGCCAGCACCACGTCCCCTGGGAGGAGCTTGCACAGGAAGCCACACCCCTCTGCCAAGCTCTTGTCACTGACGGTCCCCGGCACCCCCCTGGAGACGAAGGTGACCACGCCCTGTGGAGCCACGCCAATCAGGTACTTCATGTCACCACTAGGCCCCGCCGGGTGAGGAGGAGCCAATGGAGTGGCCCTGTGGTGCTGGTTGCCCCGGGAAACGGGCTCCTCAAAGGGAACTGTGAAACAGTCTATGATGACGGCGCAGTCCGGGTGCAAGGAGTGCAGGGCTGCAGGAAGGTTCTTCCGGAGCTCCGCCCGGGACGGCCAGAAGACAGCCGTGGGCACCAGCGTGGACGACATGATTGTGACCATGCGGCGTACCGTCTTGGTTACCGTGCCAACCTTGACACCAAAGCGGTAGGCCAGGTCCTGGTTGCGGAGGTCCAGGCGAAGCCGCATCAGCGTCAGCAACAGCTGTTGGAACTTGGAGAGCCTGGCATTCTTCATTCCGTCCATATGGGGCGCCAACAGCCACATGACTGTCTCCAACACAAAGTAGTTGGGCAAGCCAGTGTAGAACTTGACCTTCTCCGCATCGTTTTTCAGGGAAGTCTCGGAGAGGGACATTTTCTCCATGGACTCCCTGAGGGCCTGGTTCTCCTTCTTCAGGCACTTCACAATGTCCTCCAGATTAGGTTTTCCTTTTTTGGCATCGCTCACAGATTCTGGCCTGTCATTGTATGAGTCACCCCCAACACCACCACCATCTTCATCATCATCACATGCTTCTTCATCACTACTCGGGCAAGAAGAAGCACTGTCCTCACATGCCTCCCCTTCAGAATGCTGGGAAGGCCCCTGCTCCATTACCAAAGACCTGCCCTGGCCCTGCAGATAGAGTAAGGCATTAGCTGCTTCCACTTGTGCTTCTGGCTTGTCCAACAGTTCAGAGGCACCAGGTTCCTTCATCTCTGGGGATAATGGGGCTACTGAGAATACAGAGGGCACATAATCTGGCGACCTTGGGTTCTTCACTTGTTTACCTGGACATGAAATAATGTTTGATGGGAGACAGAGGGGAAAGAGACAATTGTTGTTCTTTATTTTGCCTGCCAAGTAACTGACTTTCTTTAGATATATTGTAGGCTAGTTTATGTTCTGTATTTACAGAAATTTAATCCATAACGAAAATGAGATGTAGCCTACAACTTCATGAAGAGCAGTTTTACTGCATACCCGAGATGAAGTGAGTACTACAGAGTCGACTGCCGTCGTTTGGCACCCATCCCTCTCTGTTCACAGCGGCAATCCAACGCTGCTTTCTCTCCGGGTCCCGTGGGAAACGGTAGAAAGATAACGTGGTGCCCGGCGTCCTTCTGTTCCTACAACCAGTCACCACACACGTGTGAACCATAGTAAGGCCCCGATGAAGCGTGGAGGTGTGATGCTATTACCGTATTTTGACTCCCAAAATGGTGGCTCAACTGACAAGCTCGCGACATTCGTGTCGTCATTACGTCTGGTTGCGTCCTCAAATTCCATTGGATTCTTTATCAGACGTCATCGCTATGCGCCTGAATTAAAATAGTTTTGTTTATCATGTTAGAAATACAGCCTTTACACAATATTTTGATTTGCATTCAAAACTAATGTTATTACCCGTGTAGGCTAAAACGTTTTATTTAAATAATGAACCCACTTTGATATTTGTAACTTTTTTTCTTAACGTATCAATGGTATTAGTTACCATTGATACATTTACAAATATACTTTACTTATACTTATAATTGATCATTTAAAAGCATGCTTTTAATAGGAGACTTGTGACAGCAGTAAAACAGCTGTTAGTGCCGTTTACCTGTTGCTCCCAATTAACTATAGAATGGGTTGCTTCCCATTACATGGATTAATTAAACTGCATTGTTTGAAAAATGAATTGAACACCCTACAGGCCCAAGTCTAAATGCATTTATAATGATATAGTTAACTATTATTTTTATAAATATATTTAAATCAAGGTTTTTCTGTAGGCCTGTGATTGTTTACCTTTGGAATTTCTAAACGTTTTATTAAAACATGGGTAAAAATGGGTTGAAGAATATTTAAAAAGTCAAATAAAAAACACAAAGATCAAGCAAAGTAAAAATGTCTACAAAAGCTTCTACTCAAACATTTAAACACCATTTATTTTGAAGCAGATATGTGGCCCTTTTAAATCAATGTTTTTAAACAACTGAGTGATTTTATTACCCAATGTGGTTATTATTTTAGTTCATTTTAAGAAGCACTACTTAAATTGTGTTGTGATTTATTGTGTTTTAATCATTATAGTCCCTCATTTAGGATTACAAAATTTTTACTTTCACCCTAATGCCACCCACACATTTTTTGTCAACGGTTGTGTTTCAAATGTCTGTCAATGTATGGGGCACTTGAACACAACAGTTACATGGCCAGAAAAAGCCAAGTGATGTGAGCATGGCTTGTCAAATCAATGCCCAATATAACACAGTTTGTGACAGTCCAATGTTTCCTCAGCTTGCTAGGGGCAGCTTGTACACAGAGTTGATCCCTGCACCCTGAACGTGTTCTAATCTCTTGAGCTCTGTCAGACAGAGGAAGTATATGGGAGCCTGTGGACCAATGCCAGTAATCTTCTTCAGGTCATCCATCTGAAACACTGCCCCTTGTCCTGTAGAGGAAGCCACATTACAACAGAAGTCATTAAACAGCTTTGAGTTCAAATAGTTTACATACACACCCTTCAGTAACACTGTAAAATGTTATAATTTAAACACCAGTTTAACAGAACTGACATTTCTGAGTGCAATACACAGAGTCAAAATACTGTAGATTTGAGACGCTGGCTGAACCAAGATTGTTAAATCACATGTACATCCATCTTGCAGTAGTTCTGGAATGGAACAAGCAAGTTCCAAATGGTCTCCAACTTGGTCTTGCTATAGTCCTCCTAGTGTGTGGTGACTTACCGTGAGACTTTTCCCTGGCAGCATTGTTGATTTTGTGAAGGACCTGGTTGAGGCTGTATAAGGACATCTGTCTCAGGTAGCTGGGTAGACTCTGGAACTCACCTTCTGTTATGACAGGTACGCTGTGCCCTCTGAAATCAGTAGTCGGAATTGGTTTTCACACAGCTGTTCTGATTCAAAATGTATTAATTTCATTGTAATCATTCCATATTCTACCATTATTTAGTTAGTTAGCCACGTACAGCACAGCTGCTCTAGCCATGAGCAGACATGTCACTGCTAGCAGCAGTAGGTGAATGTGGAAGTGTATTTATGCCATTATCAGCCTGCTAGCAGCAGTAGGTGAATGTGGAAGTGTATTTATGCCATTATCAGCCTGCT
>JAODVN010194305.1:0-12583 GCA_025434125.1 Chologaster cornuta
GATTGCTCTGTATTTTAAGGCAGTAAGACTCTATTGTCTGGATCTGCATCACCTTCCAGGATCTTGTTTTTTACGTTTGTCATTGTAGAGGGTTTTTCTGTCTTTGTTTATTTTTATTTATTTTTGCCTATTTTGGTTGGTCATGTATTGTACTTTATGCATTTGTAGCATTATGCAGATGTACAGTAGATTGATTAATGCAAGTTCCAGATCCCTTAAACTTGGCATACGCAACATAACTGGTCAAGCTACTCTTTTAACTTCCCTCACTGTTGCATGCTGCCTCATGACTCCAAAGCCAATGATGTCTTATTATAGAATATTTGTTTACTGGTAGAATATATGCTGGATCAAAAGATATCTTGTAACGTAAAGATTATTCTATTGAGCTCTTTGTTAGACTGGAAGATTAAGGTGGCTGGGGAGCGGGTCTAGGGTCCCTGATGGTTGTGTGTTATGGGGTTGGTGAGAATCGGTCGGACTCCGGATGATTTCTTTTGATTGGAGGGTTGGGATGAGGAGTATAACATTAGTGTTTGTTTCTTAAATTTTATATTATTTTTAATGATGTTCTAGTGTTAAGCACTTTGTGTTATATTCATTTGTATGAAAAGTGCTATATAAATAAAGATTGACTGATTAAGATGTTATCCTGTAATGTTTTTATAAGTGGAGTTTTCCGATGGGCTATTTGAAATCACTTAGTGAATTAACTTAGTGGTTAGTTTGCATACTTGTTGATGATCAGATGTTTTGGACTCCGTAAAAGCCTACAATTGTGACCTGACCTGTTCACGTCCTCACTGTTAGGATACAGCACAGCTTCTCTTCCTTCAGCGTCATTAGAAGACACATTTAATTTGCATACACCTGAGTCAGCATGTCTGGTGAAACACCACCGTCCGTCCCCTTTTATTGAGGTTGGTTGGGTACAAGAGACATAATGCTGACATTATAACCAGCTCTGATTTCTAAATCAGATTTATTTTATTTAGGATATAATGAAGATCTACTCTTATTTTTATAAAATGGATCTATATGGCATTTGAAGGCACTAAATGTTGCACTTAGCACCAGCATCTGAGACCAAAACAAATACTACGTGGGCAACATGCACTAACATGCACACGTGGCCGGACCTACTAATAAACCAAAGGACAGAGGAGCTCAGATGACGACACCCACAGGGTGTGTGATGTAATTCTCTGTTCAGGATGCAATTAAAACATGAATTAAAATAGCCATTTGCTGCTATATTAATGTTTGAAATATTGTATATGAACCTTTTTTAAGTTAACTCGCACAACATGATGATATCAGAATGTGTACTGACAGAGGAAAGGAGATTGACTTTGTAGAAACACGAGAAGTATGTTGATGAAAAACAGTTTCTTGTCGCACACCTTCCAGGAAACGGGTTAATTCATGGAGAATGTCAGCCGTAGGAATTAATATTGATGTAAGGAAGCTACAGGGTGGATGGTTTAACAAAAGCTTAAGGTAGAGTGACTCATTTATAGTCAGCGTCAACTTATTAACCTATCTCTCCCCACTTCTGCTCAAGTATTGATTGGAATACTTTATGATTTATGATTCACAATACTTAGATATTTAGACCTTTATTACAGAATATATCAAATGAAAGCCAGGCTATAGATTTATGTATTTGAACTAAGCCTATATATCATAATGCTAGTTTTCCTGGAAAAATATATACAAGTATAATGTTAAAGAATATCCAGTGTAAACTAATATCATACTGCCAAGGTGGGTTACAAAACAGACACCGTAGTCCTTCTCTTTATTTGTGTGAAGGGCTGGCACTCATGTTTTCTATTAAACTAGCCAAGCCTGCTTCTGAACAGTAATGTCTCACTTGCACACGCACACACCCTTCACTTAATAGTCATTAAGGTGTGCATCCCGAGCCACAGCTCGACATGGCACAAGTTGATGAAGTGATGGATTAGAGTTCATTATATGCCCTGTTTGCGCCGCGTGTGCTTACACTGTTATCCACCAGGGAATTTCCCTTCCTCCTCCTCCAGCCTCCTCCTCCAGGCTGTGGGAAAGTCTTCCCGGTTTTTTGCCTACTCCCTTAGGAAGTGTTGACAGGCAAACTGTTCCCCGTTAACGCTGCATGATACTGCTATTCCAAAATATTTCTTTTTTTGTTGTGATCGCTGAGGCACAAACTGTACATCTGCGTGAACCTGTGTTTACTGCTGTCTGGTAAGGTCTCTCCACAGTACATGTAGATTATGTGCTTGGTTTTGACATGTTAATTTACCACAAATGTGTATATGAAATACATTCTTTCTTCTGCTTTACAGCCAATTAAGTTAATTTGCTGTGAAAGAGTTGACAGAAAAATGTCAACTGTTTTACTGTCCAGGCTCAGCCTAAGTGTTCTCCACAAACGGATCCAAATGCATTCAATCATTGTGGCTTTGTCATTAGTCAGTAAACGCCTTCTTTTAAATGTGTCAGCATTTTCAAGTTAAGCCAGTTGGTTTGCTCTACGCCCACAATATTTATCCCTAGAATTAATCCATTATTCCCTGTACACTTTGGTTTACGTAGTATAGTTTTGATTGTCAGCATACTGCTAATAGTATTTCCATATGTTAACTTAATTTCGGCCATCAGTACAGTGCTGTGGTGCTATCTTCATATTGTTTGCCAAACTTTTGCCTTAGGTGAATGACCACAACAGTGATTGCACAGAAAACATATTTGCTGAATGGCACACATTTGTGTGTCAAAAGGTGGACACTAATGGACAATTGAGGATAATGTCCACAGCAGTAATTATTCATGCAAAGCAATCTCATTGTTCAGAGTTTAGTTTTTTTTCTTTCTTTCTAGCAAAGTGTTCACAGGTTTTAGAAGCACACCCATAAATAAAATGTAAGTATCCAGTAGTTTAATGGTCTGGGTGTTTTGTCTAGATGGTTCAGTGACAGTTAGAAACAATGGATTGTTAAGCATTTGAGCAGTATGTTGTAGAGGTTAAGTAAGGTGTTTCAGTACATTTTTAAAGGTACTGTAAGTGATTGTAAGCTTATACTAGGGGTGTAACGGTTTTGAAATGGAGACTGAAACCACGATACAACATCCACGGTTTAGTGTCACGTAGGCATGAGGCGATATGAAAAATGATCACAATTATCCTGGCAAAAATAATTGCAATAGATATTATTGTGATTATTATAATATTTTTCTCTAAAAAATGGCACACATTTACTGAAATCACTTATAATCAAATGTAATTTTTTTACAAATATTATTACACTTATTGTGTCACAATGTGACTTATTTTAGTTTTAAAACCAGCAATTAAACAAATCAGATGTATCTCTTCTATGTGGGGTACACAAAGGCTAATAAATACATTAGTAAATCAATACAATTTGACTGTACAATTGAGCCAGACAGCTTTTTTCTTATAAAGTTATTACTTATTTGAGGATATTCATGATTATTACAATAATGGACATTTACCACAATACGATTATCATGATAATATCGTATATAGTTCCATCTCTAGTGTCATGGTTGTTAAAGACAGAACCACAGTCCCCACACACACATCCAACTCTTAAAATCTCTTACTGTCAAATAGTGCATGTTCGTGGCCCAAAGTGTAATAATAGTATTTATATAAACGTATGTTTTTGGAGGTAATGCACCCTATTTGCGAGTTTGATTTGACAAATTGTACATGTATCTGTAGATAACAGTATGACTATGGTTTCCCCCTACCTGTAAGCATCCTTGAGCTAGATGCCTAACCCCCTACCCCCCCAACTGCTCCCGGAGGTTGGTCGGTGAGGGGGAAAAATAATTGAAAGCGCTTTGGATATAAGTGCAATATAAAAGTAGTCCATTTACCATATATCTCAACTACGTATTCAGCATTTATTTAGATTGCACTGGCAAACCTTACCAGTGCTCACCCCTAACCGATTCTTGCATAACCAGGAAGTATCCAATGTTTCTAGAGACCTTCCGAGATGGAAAACATTAGACCCATCGTGTTGCCGCTATGGGCGGTGTGTTAGCACTGTTGGTGCTACGTCATAGCTAGAGAGACTGAGGGAGCATAGGGGAGACTGGAAGGGAAGAAGCCTTGGATGTCGGCCATCAAATTGCTGACAGCAGCACAAAGTCAGATTCACATCTGGTGCTGATCATAAACGTACATTCATACTAATCTACTGTATACGGTATCTCTGTCTGCGTTACACTGTCACTTTGTATTTCTTCTTACCTAACCTGCACTGGCCTGCGTGCTGCTCTCAATATACCTGAATTACTTCTTAGCGATCTGGCAGCAATAGTGCTAGATTTGACTGTCGTATGAGCGGTGTTGTCCCTGCAGCGCTGTAGAATGGCAGTAGGTTGACGTGCACGCAGTCAGAAAACATGAGTTTTGAAGGGTTCTGGTTTCCGACGATCTCTTTGACAATAAAGGGCTCCACGAGGCAGATGCATAGACACACAAGCACACTTCTGATGATGTACGTGCCTCTTGTCTCAGCCTTGCTTTATTATGACCTGGAATTACAAACGTCCAGTCATTTTGTGATTCCCACTGTGTATGTGGAGGAGATTGTATTTGTGAGAAACTAGATGCTAACACAGTCCCAATTTTTTTTTTTTGCAGCTCAGAATGTGACAGTGGAGGAGATTCTGTCTGCGTACAGACAGACCTGTCAGAAACTCAACTGTAAGCCCATCCCCAAAGTGCTTAAACAGATACAGGTAAGGCTCCAGCAAACACAAGCATACAAATGGCTGCAGACAAGCCATATAACTGACACATGCCTGCCCACTAAACACACACACACACACACACACAGTGTCAACTCTTAGCCTTAAGGCATAAACTCTTTGGAGTTTCAGCTCACAGCTTCCTTTTTGAATACAATATTTCAGACCCCTATTTGACCCCATGGTTACTGAAACTACATGTTATTTTGTGCTTCAATACACTACCATAATCCTTGTCGTAAACTCTGTTGTTGCATGAAAACGTGGGAAGATGTGATGGTTTTCTTTGGCAAAGTGGAAAGGCTGTATTGTGTACTAGAGCATGCGATGGCCAGCTGCCGCTTAGATTGTGATGTGCTTTTTGCGTCTATCTGGGTAGTTTCTGTACCCACTGCGCTCTTAAGCGTCCAAAGTCTTAAAAGAGCCAGATATGAACTTGTTTCTACTAATGTTTCCACTACTACTAATACAATTAGGCAGACTGTGTGGTTCACAAACAAACAAATTCTATGGTTGCATGGACAAAGCAATGAGTCCTATGAAATTAAAATATAATATTGATCAACCTTCAGTTTTAAACATTTTTCAAATACTACTCATAAGATACCGAGGAACAATAGTTTTTTTTTCTTCACAAACTTAAAATAAATATCTCTAGGAGATTGTGCAGTGTCCTCCAGACTGTAATTTCAGTGTGGTGGTTTCTCCAGGTTGATGGCCAGGTATTCGTGGAGTTCGCCATGATCAATGTTTGTAGTGTGCGCTACCTTATTAAAATTTAAATGCAGCACTACCTTGATGTTAATTGCCCATCTAGTGTCTTCTAGTCAGTGGGCTAATCATGTTGTATGCTGCCGATAATATGGACATGTAATCATGTTGTACGCTGCTGTTAATGTGGACATGTAAAAAAAGAATGTTGTGGCATTTGTTAGCATTGCTGGTCAAGTTTGCCCTAATCCCAATGTAAATGAATTTCCTAAAATGGAATATGAAAATCCTAGGCAGTGGCACTAGCTGTTTTTTTTTTTTATACACAACTGCCTACCTTTATTTTGTCTGTATACATGCAAGCATGTGCGCTTGTTGTGTGTGAGAATCACTGGCCCATTGAATCATTATAGCTATAGGCATTGTTTCCGCTGCAATCCCACAGACCTTGAGACCATGCTTTGTTTTGGTCACAGAGAGCAAGCAGAAAAGGCATGACTGACCTAAAATAACTCTTATTGAGCCAACATAAGAAACACGGATGTAAAAAAAAACATTTTAGGCCTACTTTAAGTTACAGTTGCCAGGAGGCTGAATATAGTATACTGTTGTAAGTAGCCTAGTTTGTATCATAGATTATGTCAACGTAGCCAATGTCAACAACCCCACAGTCAAATAGTGTGTGTGCAATCACAAGCATTTATCCAAACCAAACACTTTATCAGGTGCCGATACTGACTCACTCGACAGAGATCGGACACATGTTTTTATGAATTATGTCAAATTCACAGCAGTGCAAAATATTAGTCATGTTTGGTCTGAGTTGTCAAAGGCACAAAGCCTAGTTGCCAGTTGCCTGTGGTTTCTAGCAGCCAATCAGATTGTTTTGGTTGTACACTTGTAGCTAGCTGTTTTGGTGATATTATTTTTCAATCACACAAATCTGACAAATTTCTTAATGTCACTTTACTTTTGGGCCGCATGTAGCAGGATCGGCCAATATGAACACAATGATTACTGACTGACCGACCCTCTTAAACACAAGCACTATAATATAGTCAAGTTACTGTTAGTTACAAGTATTTCTAAATTATGAATGTCAGGAAAAGATGAAAGAAGCCTGGATCATGAACATCCAGTCATTCCTGGAGCATTATGTACTAGACGTACATCAGGGACGACATTAGAGACACTACTATTATATTCACTTATCTGAGAATGTAAAACAAATAAGTTATCCTATCCATCCAACATCAACAGACGGCACAAAACATGCTGTATTTTTGTGCCATGTAGCAAAAACATTGTGGCTAGCAGCTTTTAATTGAGTAACACGGACACCTAAGTTGTTTTCTAGTACTTTATTTAATGGTGTCTTATCAATTCCACAATTACCGCACAGATAATATTGTCACTTAACATACTGAAATTAAGAAGGTCAATATTAAAGTTCAAATAAACGTTTAAATCTAAACTCAACACCCATCACACTGAAAACTGTAAATTCTGGGAAAGAGGTGTTTAGTTTCATGTTGATATTCACTCCCACACATTTCTTAAACACTTCCCATTAAACCACTCCCCTTCCACACCAAAAACAGACAGTAAAATAGTACAAGTTAACATCATGAACAGCATAAAGAAATATGTGAAAAATGATGACATTAAAAAAGAAATAATATTACGTAATTGAAAATGCGGAATAAACTGTAAAAAAAAAATCTGGTGGACTACATAGGTACATGCTACATAGGCATGGGTATTGAAAATAGACGCTGACAATGAGTTTGATGGACACAAGCCTTTAATGTCCCGGAAGGGACATAAAAGCCTTTTGCAGGAAATAATCAAACATAAAATCACACACGGCAATCAATCAATCATTCCAAATACAATTATGATAATCAGTGTGGCTCTTAGAGCTTGAAAAAAACAATAGCAGCTATAACAAAAGACCATTTTATGGAGGCCATACCTTCGGCCTGATGGGAGCAGTTAAAACTCTGAGTAATGGATTATGAGAGTCCAAAACAGTGGTCTGGGCCTTAGAGATGGTTCCCACCTCATACGTCAACGATCATTCACCTCAAAGATCAATCAGTGGAGCTCCTTTGATTTCTTTGACACCGCTTAACAATACTATTCAGTTTGGTCCTGTTTTTGGTAGTAAAAGCACCAAACAGACGAGAAAATGGGAGAACCGATTCAATAAAAGAAGAAAACAATAGTTTCATTAAGGTCTGGTTTACATTAAAACTGGTCATTGGTGGATGAGATGATGGGAAGGCAGAGGGCAGGCCATATTTGTATAAGTTTGTATAATTGCAGTGTGGTGTGCACAAGCCGCATGTAACCTTACACATAATAACAACTACAACAATGATGTTAATATTACAGAAAACACATCTCTGGTATTGTCTGGTATCAGCCATTTCAATGTATTGGCAACAAAAACTCCTTGCATCCACACAGTGTATGGAGGAGGCATTGTGGCCTAAGGGGTTTGAGATTAGGCAGCAGCAGCAGCAGGTATGCATTTGTTCTGTGAAATGCTACTGCCCTACTGTTTCTCTCTGTCCAGGCTTTGCCCACACACACCCACACACGTCTTTAACTTTTTATTTTCCTTCCTGTGTGACTGACGACAGTGATTATCTCGGGCGTCACACGACGGTGTCACACGACAGTGTCACACGACGGTGTCACACTCGTGACGCGGGAGGCTGGGCATTGGGTAATCCCTCGCCGGCTCGCCACATCCTCAGGATCAGCCGGGAGAAAGGGGTTAGAGGCTTTATTGGCACGGCAACCTGTGCAAAGGCAGGACCGTGCATTAAGCCGCTGTTCGGTTGTTGTCCTTCCAAGCCCCAAGCGAGGCATCTGGGTGACTTTCCACTGGGACATGACTGAGGCTCAATCTCCATGTGACCAAGGCCACATCCCCCTTCCTCTCCCCCACAACATATTTGTTTCAGGTTATGTATTCCTGTTGTGGGTTTCTTTCAAATGAAGGTCTGTCTGTGGTCTCGTACCCCTGGCTCCAGCCCCTCCTCACTCCTGTGAGTCATCCATGGAATAACCCAGCCGCGAGCAGAGCGGACAAGCTTAGAAGCTGGCCAAAGAGTGAGGGCATTAAGAGATGTCCAGCCAGCAGTTTGCACCCCGCCTTCCCCTTCCTGCTGCTGTAAATGCTTTCTTTATTAAGTCCCACTGATCCTGCACATGTGGCAGCTGACCCTACCGGTTGTGTACATTTAATGGTATAGTCAGCTATTGCAAGCTAACACACGTTGTCAGATTCTCCTTTAAAAATAAAAGAATCTGGTACTTCTACACAGCCCTGGCTCTATAAATGGGAACATAAGCAAAGTGACCAACACTGCTCACAACAATGCCACTTGGCTTCACAATGCATTTCAATGTGTAAGGGAAGGGGGGGGGGGGTTGTTGCGCAGAACTTCTGAGGGAGTTTGTTTTGATTTGAGCTCCAAGTTGGCATGCGTTCACGAGTGACTGACTCACCCTGCCTTTTAACAGGCAGTAATTTGTGTGGGTTTGTAAAAATGTAGTGTTTGGCATCTGTGTGTTGAATGCCTGCTCCCTCAGTTACGCCTGCCAGCGCCTTGAGACCCGGACACTTTGCAGCATTGTGTTACATTGGTCCTGCTGAAGTCCCCCGAGGGAATAGCAGTTTCCATATAACACACAGCCCATAAGTGTACTCTGGTGCTCCCTCAACCCCCCCAGAAATGCACCCTCGCTAAGGACGTCATTGGAATTAAACCCCACCACAGCACTTCCATTTGATACATTTATATTTTGGTGGCATCAATATGCTTCACTGTCACACAGCTTGATCATGAGAGCGTGTGTGTGCTCAGTTCGAAGGCACATGGTTAATGTTCCTTTGTTGCTCTTCCAATTAATGGAGAACAAGGCGTTCAGACAGAGCTACATAACCCTAGGGCTGCACCCGGCCAGGGCTCATGTATTTACCTGCTCCACCAGTCTGTTGTTTGCAGCCACGTCCTAGTTTTTTTTTTTTGGAGCCACAGGAATAAACATGTTAATCACCACGTAAAGTGTTTGTTTAAAGGTGGTGTTATAAATTGACATACTTTTTGGTCAAATTCAGCAAATATCTCCTCACGGTCCGCTTGGTTCCTCTTGTACGCACACCAAATATATCAGGTGTTTCTACAGCTCTGACTGAAATGGCCACACAAAGATCCAAGTGGTGCAGACCAGACCACAAAACTTAATCCCAGCTATGATAATGCACGTCCATTGTGTGTGTGTGTGTGTGTGTGTGCGTTTGTGTGTGTGTGCGTGTGTGTGTGACGAAGCTTATGATTGGAGCTTGCCAGATTTGGATGGTGTCACAAGGCTACTGTGATTCCACCTTTACATTTGTCTGAGTGTAAAGCAGCAGTCCATTGCAGTTCAGTGTCTCCTGCTGTCTCACAAAAACAGAACAAACTCATGAACCACATGTCTAACCTGCCGGCTGCAGAACTTCCAGTAGATGAACGTTAGAGTAGACATATGTGCATTAGTAGTGGCTACGGCATATAAACATTGTGAATATAACTGTACTTGGAATGTGTGCATGCAGCAAAGAAGTGGGGCTTATTTGCCCCAGCTTTGGTTGGGAGTAAAGCAAATCCATGCATATCTTTCCCAGTCATTCTCAAACTACATTCAAAATGGTTTAAATTGAATAGTTTAGACCTAATTTTAGTATTTGTACAATTTATACTTTTTACTTTGAGGTATTATGCTACTATAACTGAATGTATTGGTGTAAAAATACTATAAAATAATAATTTGGCACACTACATCTCTTGGGATAGCAGGGGTTGAGAGTCTCTGGCACTGTTATATTGGGGTGTCAGGATCTGAGAAGTTTGAGAACCCCTGTCTTAACCATTATGCGTGTGATAAATATTTGATGCTTGTAATTAAATGCAATTTGTTCTTTAGCCTCAAAGATTTTCACAATTGTTTTGTCACCGTGTCTTTATTGACAGAATTCAAAACAAACAGTTGGAAACCACGGCACAAGTCATTGTGGTTTACAGTTGTTAAACAAAAATAACCCCAGGTTATTTTTCTAACGACAGTAGTCATCATTATCCTTTTTTTTGCACACAGTTTAATATGGCAACAAGTCAGAACCGCTGATTGGATGGTGGTTCTCTGCCAGGTCTCCCAACAGTTTTGACAGAGTTCCCAGACCGAGACCATAATCGTGATGGTGAAAGCTTGCAATATCAGGATGCTGTAAAGCCTGTGTGCGGTGCCAACTATCTAGCCAGGTTCACAGTAAGCTCACCTGACACGCAGATAACTGGTGGCAACGTGGCGCAGGACGGGAGATCACTAGGTGCATAGTGAATGTGCTGACCAGGGCACGGGAGGGATTAGCCTCAGCCTCCTCCGTCCGTTAGCGCTACACCACATAAGCAACTCTGTACTGAACGTCTGATGCATAGACACCTGTAAGCCTGAAATCGTTTTCTGAATGTGAGAAGTAGATGTTCATTGGCTGTTTGCATTGTCACTCACAGAGTCTGTATGTGTAGTTCCGGTGCGACGCTAGTGCAGTAGCCGGCTTTATTTACTTATTTCAGTTTCAGTACACTTATTTTAATCACTAACTAACTAACTAATCACTACTTATCTGACAGAACAATACCTGGAAACAGCCAGTCATGTTGGTAAGTCTCTCAACAAATTGCTCTGTACAGGTATAACGTCAGATTTTGTCGCTGAGCTACGTAGCTGGTTGTTGTGCATGTCAATTAAAATAGGTTTCCTGTCAAATAGGCGGATCTTGATGCAGTTAGCCAGCTCTGTGTCCCGGACTTTATGTAAGGAAAGGCTGGCTCTGTGAGACTAGGGAGGTATTAACCGCTGCATAACTCTTGAGTAACAGATAAGAAATCCTCCTGGATATATATTCCCATATTGGTCATGGTATAGTCATTCTTTGTAGCAACTTTACGCAATAAAAAAAGGGAATTAGTTTATTGTGTGCACCTCTACAAACTATCAACAATGTAATGATTGCAGGTCTCACATTAGCTCAAACTGTTTGAAGACCACTGCCTCAGAGAAACAACCTATTTTTCCAAAAGAGAGCTATGTCTACCTGCCTCTAAAGCATCCTAGCACAAAATGCCACAGGGCAGACTTGTCCCTAAAGCCTTATCCTTATTTTGTATATCTGTCTGTCTGTGCAATATCAAGTGAAATAGCAAATAACGTCACACATTTTTTTTTACAACCTTTATGCAATAGGCGTACTACAATTAGCATGACTCCGCTCGACTGTTGCTCAAAGCTCAATGTTCGATGAGATTATAGACTGGGAAACCCTGTTCGCTTGACCGTTTGCAGTGCACAGCCTCTCTGGACGGCAGACCAGTGGCGGTGGCCATGTATGATCACGTTGAGGTCAAGCATTTGTTTAAAATACAATTAATAAATAATAAATGACCCAAGGTCTATGTCTGTTAGGATGCAGCGACTGTTCCAGACTCTATTCACGGTAAATCCGGTTATACCAGGCTGTCCTATAGTCACAGATGTCACATCCCCTGATATCTGTTCTACTGTTCTCATTGAGGAGCGGGTTAAGGGGGTGTTGTTTGTTTCCATGTGAAATGTAGGCTGTACAGCCCTTTGAGACGAATGTGATTAAGGGCTATATAAATAAACTTGACTAACTGTCACCCACTGTTGTTCACACTAAAATACCTCATGCCGCTGTACCTCAGAATCGTTTGCTTGAGCATATTGGCCCGCACAAACATGCAGTGTGTGATTCTCTGTTTTGTGCAGCTTTATCATGGCTTACATACACATTACACACAATGGAATGTTCTACATTCAACGTCCCCTCACATATTGTGTAACGGATTCTCCGTGTTAATAAGGCCAGTCATGCTGCTGCTGTTTCCATGGTTAAATACAAACAGTTTAGTTTCATTATCTGTTTTATTTTCTTTCTGAAGGATCTGAAAGACCTGACTCAGCGAAATGATTGCTTGGATCTAAAAGGTGAGCACACTAAAATAACGGAAAGAGATCG
>JAODVN010194410.1:0-15107 GCA_025434125.1 Chologaster cornuta
TGAGGTGTGTGGGGGGGGGGGGGAGTTATGGCAGGAATAGCTACACGGTTGGCCTGTAACACCCGTTTGACTGAAGCCAGTGCGCACACACAGACACAGACACACTCTTAGTATCTATTATTATTCTGTTGTATTTAGAGATGTTTCATTCACGCTCGCTTGATTATGCTGCCATATAGTGGTGAAACGGAATGTAGTTGGTCCATGATCCGTTCTCACCCCACCCCCCGGCCGGTTTGTCACTCATGTGAACCACACACGGCTCAAGGATCAATTGCAAAGTTTAGCCATTGTTGTGAGTTTGACTGCCGCTGTTACTTTTTAATGCAATGATTCCCTACATCTCCCGGTTGCAGCTAATAAGACGAGACACATTTTCCCATTAATCCTTTCTGTCTCCATAATAACCCACATGTTGAAATGTTATTGCCTGCCCTACACTGTAATCAGCACAAAAGATTGCAATTGGCTCTGTTTGTAAGAGAGCGAGGCTATTCATTGAACATACACTCTTATTTGCTAATGCAGGTGGTATATGCTATTTGACAGCTCTGACTGGCTCAATTGATGTGTCAATGTTTTTAATGGTGTTTTTGAGAGTATTCGAATACTCGTTCGGAAATACCTTAAAGTACTGGAAACCTGTAAAATGGTACTCAGGACAAATATTGTACATCGTGGATATAAAAAGCCTACACACCCCTGTTAAAATGCCAGGTTTTGTGATGTAAAAGAATTAGACAGATAATGTCAGAACTTTTCCCCACCTTTAATGTGACCTATAATGTGAACAATTGAAAAACAAACTAAAACCTTTTGAGGAGGAAAATCTGAAAAATAAAAACCAAACAATAACCTGGTTGCAAAAGGTTTTTATAAACCTGGCATTTTAACAGGGGTGTGTAGGCTTTTTTTATATCCAGTTTACAATATTTTAAACATGACTATAGCAGAAAACAATTCTTTTTTTCTATGTAAGGTACTACACTTAATGTATCCCTGGTCAGAGAATGACATCACACACAGTGTGTTTTCGCAGATTCTCTATTTTGATGGCTGATCCAACCAGTCTGTCTGTGTGTGTGTGTGGGCCCCACAAAGCATGTTGGTGCTCTAACTGTGACATCTAGAGTCAGGAAGTCATAAAGAAACACTTTAAATACCGTTTTTTCCGGCGTATAAGACGACTCCCAACTTTTCCAGTTAAAGTAGAGTTTGCGATATACTCGCCGTTTTTCTGGGCACAGCGCCGCTCAAATTTTTCCATACCCCGGGCGTCCCTGACGCCTGCAGCTTGCTCCGCCATTCACTTACACCTTCCCGGTGTAAGTCGTCTTATACGCCAAAAAATACGGTACATTAAAAGCAAAGATAATCAATTTGGTTAAATATATGCAGTCTGCTGATCTGAAAAATGATCTGATCCGTGACTCAAACTGTGACACAACCCAATCTGTGAGTGTGTGAGTTTTGTGATCTGTGAGTTTTGTGATCTGCTTTACCTGAAACTGGGTTTCTGTTAGGCGCTTGTACACTGAAACAACTTAGTAAAACCTGCTGTAGGAATTCCTTTAGGGCAGTTTTTTGCGGTCAAAGTAAATCTACTTGGAGGTAGGTACTCCTTAGCTTTCTTGGCGAGCTTTGGTTTGATTTTTGCCATGAGATTCAGTACGGAAAACCTTGAAATAATTTCAAATGTTTTAGTAGCAACTGGACTTACCAATCAGCGTCAAGTTTATAGTTATAGTGATTTAGGTGTGCGGACAGCAGAAATGACCAGATGGTCATCAAATCAACTGCAAAGTATTTTATTTTTTTAAATGTTTAAAGTACAGCCATTCACAAACCATTTAATCTGGCATGTCAGGTTAGGTATTTCTGGTCTGCCATGAACAACTGAAATGCTGCTATAAACGATGAACAGTCGTGGGAACCTACTAATTCCAAACAGTGTTGGGCAATATGACAACTGTTATCTTCAGTTGGTTTACATATTAACCCCGAAGTGAAACATAAAGAATATGCCTCATATATGGCCATAAGTTACTTCTTAAATGAGTGTCAGACAGTGCTCACGCATTAGTTAGGATTATCTGAGCTATTACTTCTCTTTCTGTTCAATAACTTCCTCTAACATTCTCCAACAAGGTCATAGCTGATAAGTCACTGTATTCAGTCTTTCATGCAAAGAGAAGCTCTTACAATACAACATCCCTATTTCTATGCGCTACATTTAGCAAAATACAATACACAACATGACTTTTTATTTATTTATTCCTAGTTCTGTATTTTTTTTTAAAAAAAATTTACCAATGAAACTATTCATATTAGATGTATGCGGTCAACTAAATTGATTACAAACTGGGAAGCCCAAAACGTTAAAACATTATGAAATATCTGTCAGCTCTATAACAATCTTCAGCAGTCAGCCATCAGATATGGCGGTGTCTCGTCACACTGCCTGGAATCTGAGTCTGAAGAATAGTTTTATGATCAGAGGCAAAAGGTCAAAAGGTGTTTTGAGTACACTACATGGAGATACCTCGCCACAAAACACAAGTTTTAAAATGCTATTTAACCATCACAACCCTCTTTGCTGGGTGGCGGTTAGATTTTTGCTGTGGCTCACTTTGGTTGCTCTCTCGCTTGTTCTTCTTATCATTCTTTCTGTATATATACACGCATCTTGTGTCCAGTTATATATTGGAGGGTTGATATTGTAGACCAGTGTTGGGGCATCATTGATCAATTGTTATAAGATATTGTTAAAATAAGATAACATCAGATCTCTTACAAAAACCCAGTGTCAGACCGAGTAAGGCTGATATATTACTTTAGTGCTTTTGACATTGATCCACGCTTAGCTAGCCGGCTAGACTAGCATCTGTGTCAAGTTAAATGTTGCTGAAGGTGTATTTTTGTCTGCGTTTTCCGACAGTTTTTCGAATACTGGGGCTGTATTTGCTATGAACGAAGATTCAACCACAGTTCCATGGCAGGTTTCTAGAATGATTCCACTTAATAAATAAATGACTTGATAAAATACACGTCAAACACACAAATTGTGCCATACCTCCAAAATGAACATTCTTGCATGCACATGTATTGTGTGTGTGTATATATTAAAGCACATACTCCTCACACGCACGCCTCATACATAAAGTTATCATTCATAACTCCAGTTACATGGGTGTGTGCGCGTAACGATGACCACAACCTATCCTGCCTGTGCAATAGCAACCAGGGCCGGTGAAGCATTGCTACCGTTGAACTCCTCTGCTTTATAAGTGACTCATTCTGTCCACAGTATTTCAGTTACATCAAGGCAGAGTAGTGATAGGAGATATTGGTATTAAAACACTGTTGGCTTAAAGACGAGTTGAACTGCGTGTTCCACACATCTCCTACGGTCTGTCTCGTACGCTTTTCCATCTCTCCGGTTTCCTTTTCACAAATGACTACACCAAAGTGGACCGCCCACCGCTACACAAAGGTTGCGGCGTTTCTTTGTATTAGGTTGTTGCAGTGTTGACTTTAGGCAGGTTGACGCCCGGCTTGTCGACGCTTTGGCGGAGCAAAAAGGCCTTACTCGCTGCGGACCAGACTTCTGACGCTGCTTATCTCAGAGCGCTCCCCCATGCTCACAATGAGCCGCTCATACGTCTGGAAAGCCTCCCATGATAGCCCAGGAAGCCTCCGCTGCGTGACATTACATTAATGTTCCACTTAAATTACAAACTTTTTTTTGTTATTGTACGCTCTCCCCAGGGCACCTGCTCCGCTTTGGTTCAGCACTGTTGTCTTGTTTAGAAATCTCTACGTATCTCTGTAGTGTCAGGCTCTGTCCGCCACAAGGCCCCAAGGCCTCATTGTGTGCCATTGAATGGCAGCGTCCATGCATTTTCCCGTGACCCCGGGCTGGTCTCCAGGCGTTAGTCTGGTCCCACCAGTTGCCGGTTGTGGGTCGGACCTAATCTGCACCACATTAAAAGGACACAGAGCCGGGATATATGTGGTTTGTGTGTGGGGAATAGGGGTGTGAGAGGTGTTTTTTGCGTGCGAGCGACGTGATTATTGTGACAGGGACATGGATAGTATGGGGGGCTGTTGAGACTGGTCGGGGTAAACGGTGGTAGCGATATAGTTGCTGGCTGCCTTATCTGCTTTCTTTTAGAAAACCTGTTTGGTTTGCTCTAGTCTGCTTCTCCGAAAGCGATCCGGTACCCAGGGGGATGGGCTGAATCAACAAGTGATTATTCCTGGTGGGTGGGTCCATCTTTTGCTGCGCACTATGCCCGTCATAACAATAGAGATGACCTGAGCTAAGCTGCTCTCTCTAGGAGACAACTGTTGCACTTCACTACAGCTCATGGAACAAGATGTACGTCCATACAGTATATCATTATAATCTTGCGTGTGGTTATTGACAGACGTATTTAATTGAATCCACTCTATTAACAGTTTCATCTATTTTACTACTGCATTATATCGTTCTAGTAATATGCTTTCTTCTCAATACAATAACATGAGTAAAACGCAGCTGGTGTCAGTAAGAACCGTTAATATAGCGTGCCTAGGCTTGTATTACTCATTATGCTTTCAGTTAAATGATCCATCCACTGAATGTTTGCCATGGTTGTGAAATGACTGCTTAGTTGAGTAATTCACAAGGTTGTCAAACTGTAACTCTCTGCCCCTCCCTTCTTTCATTCCCCTTTTATCTAAAACGTACAAATGCCCCAGCATTAGAAGTGTTTAAATAATTACATAGTATTTATTAGAGGATTGGTTAGCACCTGGTGGAACCTTGTAGCACTCCTGATGTTATATCATGCAATCCAGTCTCTTTGGCATTAAACGGTGATCAAAGGTACAGCATTAGCTTATCTGCACTCCGAGTACATACTTTGTAGTGATCTCATGTCATTGAGAGTGGTTGTGGAGAGGTTAGACAGGAAACTCATAGCTGACATTCCTGCAGGCTACTGGACATTTTGGACTAGTCCTTTAATGGCCATATTGGGTCTGCTCCCCCAGCTTCCTCTTCCTCTTCTCCCTGTACACTTTCTGCATTCCTTCCGTCTAGATTCGCCCTACTCTCGGCCACACTACAGTTTATCTGCTTCCTGTAAACTCTCTCCAATGGGAATTTGAAAAAAACAAAAACCTTATGCACTAAAGGATATGTCCAGTGCCTCATGCGCACAGCGTCCCTGCATTGTGGCATGTAAATCCATTATCATGTAACTGCTCTGGTTGGGTCTGCAGGTTTCTCGCGTGCTTGCCCCCATCAGGCTGCCGTCAACCCCGAACCGTTGCCCTGGGCGTTGATTTGAAAGCAGGGTCGTCATTGCTCGGTAACCTCGAGCTCAAATCAAAACCGCATCGCTCCGCAGTCCTTAATTCATGATCCCGTTGCTTCTGCTCATTGGATGGTGGCTTTTATAACACGATCTGTTGAGCGTAAGATATTGGCATGCAGCAAATGAGATCTGTCAGACTATGCCACTAGCCAAATGATGTGGCAGGCAGATGGGGGAGGGGTATGTTCAAGTGTTGACATCAAAGGCATCGAAGGGTCCTGGATAAGCCTTTTCTCCACTTTTCTTTTGGTCTGTCCTTCCATCTGTCTGTCAAAGGAAGGACCAGAACCTGTAATTACTCCCACTGGGGCCACTGGACAATTAAACACATTGGGTTTAAAGGTGTAGTCAGCTATTGTAAGTCAATTGTAAGATGATCCACTTTTGATAAAGTACATCAAAATATCTTCTCTCATTTCGCTAGCTCACCGTTCTCTGTGCGGGCTGAAATAATAGCAATGCGGTACACAGCATCTTCTCACAGCCCTTACTCCGTAAATGGGTATGTAAACGACGACGTAGCGTAAGTGATTTTGTCAAAGAGATCTCCTTAATAGGTGGTCTAGGAACAGCCGATATGTGCTTCCCTTTTATTTATTTGTGTTATTTAATTATAATTTATTTACAATTGCTATTTAAGTTACCTTGAGCAAGGCACTTAACCGCTAGCTGCACCCGACCTCTGACTGTAAGTGCTGGACCGCCTGTGGGTGCAAAGCATTGGGCAACTCCCTGGGTTGTGGGGCAAGTGTTGCGTTGCGCTGTCGTTTTCCGTAAAGGAATAACGCCACCGCTGTTTCTTAACCAGCGGCATGTTGCCACGCTGTGCGTCTGCCTGTCTGCCTGTCTGCCTGTCTGCCTGTCTGCCTGTCTGCCTGTCTGCCTGTCTGTCTGTCTGTCTGTCTGCAGCTGTCTGCGCACACACAGAATGGTTTAAATAGCTTGTTTGACATGCGGTATTTGTCGTCGTCCTGTTGGTGTTCGAAAACACATCTGAACCATTCTGTTTGTACGAACACACACACACAGTGTGTTTTTATTTATTTAATGTTTTTGGTCAGTTAGAACACACTTTGAACCCTTTGTATCTATAGTGTGTGTGTGAGGGACCCTCTCCATCGTTTGACCGTAAATGGTTTGAATGTAAAGTGGATGGGGTCACGGACACACACACACACTTGGTCAATAGCATTGCAACCTGACACTGGGCATCAGGAGGTTTTGGGCAACAAAGACAGGAAGAGCCATAAATAACTCATGCATACACCCCTCCCACCCGCCCACCTCTGTGAGAGTCTAACCCCCCCCCCCCCACCCCCCGTCTGTCTTTTCATTCCCCCTCTATTCGGCTGGCGGTGAGCGTTGGGACCATCACTCTAAACGAATCACCAGGTCATCGCCGGTTGCCGGTCCAATCCCAATACTTTGCCGCGGGCAGAGAGGCATGTCTGTTCCGCTCTGTAGTTGTCACTGCTTGACCCCACATGACCTCCCAGTCAAAGCAGGCCTAGTTTCCTCCTCCGTCATGTTTTCACTCGGTGTGCGTTGGCCTTACCCCCCCCCCCCCACCCGGGGGCTTCCTGTCTCCCACTCAATCTCCACTTCCTCCTCCGCATTTCTCTCTCTCTCCTCGAGTTGTGCGCAGCTCCTACCTGGCGCTGTTTAGTATTGGGCATTACGCTTCACTGTGTGTGTGTGTGTGGGGGGGGGGGGGGGTAAATGGCTGTCCCCATATTAGAGCTTCACTTTACTGAAAACCTGTTGTCACTTGACTCAGGATAGAGGTGTGTGGGTGTGTGTGTGTGTGTGTGTTTTAATGATCCCCTTTCCAGGCTTGAGATGATAATGAGAACACTTCTGTGCTCCTCCTACTCCTCCCTGCTACTGAGGAGGCTGCTCCAGATGTTTACATGTTCAGCTGTGAGTTCATTATCGGTTGTCTCTCGAAGTCAAACAACCTTTGGCCAAACATGCCTTCTGCCTGTTCTGTGGTGGACCAACCACGGTTTGACTTCAATGCCGTTTACGCGTTTGTCCACATAAGGGTGTGCGATACGATAAAAATGTCATATCCCGATGCAGATACTTTCATATAACTATGCATATTACAATGAAGCAACATCTGTAAATTAATAGTCCCTTGTCATTAAAGTCATGTCCCCTACGAATTGTCCATGTGTTTTGCCAGGTAGCTAGCTAGCACATTTTGTTTACTTTGCAGCAGTAGTATATGTGATGGGCCGTGCAAAATACAACTTGTAGGCTGTTCAACTGAATCGATCATAAGACTCAGGACAAATCTGCCTCACAGATGTTTCTCTGATCACAAGCTCCGTACCGACCAAATTACATCTGTACTACAGAGTACCGATTGAGATTAAATCAAACGGTACCATATTCCGGTACTTCAGAGCACGCAAAGAGAAACACGAGCCAGATTGCATCCCTGCACAGCCTGCAGCTTGTTAAATGTTCAACACAATCATGGCTACAATGAGCCAAAATAAATTAAAGGTTTACCTTTTTTCTGCACTTTTCTCCCACTTGTCATGGAGGGTTAAATGTATCCAGTGCTGGCTGCAAGAGTAATAAAAAGGTTCTGGCCTATATATAGATTTTCGCTGTGCCTTTGAGGTATTTTCAGTATCTAGTCTTCATGTTCAATGGATAAATATATCTTTATTTTAAACTGTCACCTCTTTGTGATTTAACAATATACAATAATAGCACTAACGGTAACGCTTGTAGAACTAAAATAATAGTTCTAACAATAATAATAACAAGATTCATTTGCAGATGTTGGCAAATGCCAAAACATCCCCGATGCCATAGGGTGCTTCTCTAAATAAATTGGAAACTCATTGCGATGGCTAAGATGTTATATACGGTCTGTGCTATGTAGTTTGTATTTACAAAGCCAGGATTATGTAAAAGTACCACACACATTTTTTATTGGCACACAGAATGGTAAGCTAGCAGACCACAAGGTGATATTTGTAGAATTTAACACTCTTAGTGTACAATCACTTATAACCTTTTTAAGACTGTGTGAAGTCAGCTTTTGTAATTTGTATAATTATAGGAAAGCTTCAAGCCACTAACATCAGGATAAATTAACCTATTGGTAACATCGTGAAACACCTGTGAGGTTAACATACAGACAATAACTAGGCTGGTCTTTACAGCAAACATAGATACTATCGTGAATATTGATTAAAAATGTCAATAGTGTGGTGTTATTTGTGATTGGAGGGAAAGCATGCTATTGGTCAGTTCCTGGCCTGTATAGCCCAGCCTATGGTGGTGTTATAGTGCCCTAGAGGTTCTGCACTGGCCTACTGTAGGTCAGTGTGTGTCTAAGAATAGGACGGCCCATGTCGCAGCAGGACAAGCGTGGCTTTTTCCCAGTACAGTCAGCAGTCTATTGTGGCACAGATCTAGGAGCGAGGCCACGCCTCCTTCCAGATGGTGGCCATAAACCTCCTTTAACAACACACATGCAGCTTCTTAAACCGGCATTTAACTACTATTATATATTATACTATGCTTAGTATGCTATACCCCCCCCCCCAAGGATCTCCAGCACATTATAGTTCTGCCTGTACTTGTAGTAAGACTTTGCCCTTCATCTCTTTTTTGTTTATAACCTTTATTTAACCAGGTGATTGTGTTAAGATTAAAATTCATAAAAATAGCAGCCGTTGGCGTCTGTTATGGGGGCATTTTTTAAGTGCCGTGCTCATGGGCAGGTTGTAGCAGAATAATACTAGCAAGGTGTGTCGCCCCAAGCAAATGGGGTGTTTGTAAGCAGGTGTAAGGCCGTATACCGTTATCATCTCTACAGTGTGTGCGATGTCTCGAGATGGGTTTCTCTTTGGTACAGTCTCGCGCGTGTAACATTGCGTTTTTCGCTAGCTGACGCTGCCAGCACCAAATTGATGTGTTGGCGGCAGAATGAATCCACGCACGCTCGAGTCATGAAGGGAATGTTGGGTGGTTAACTGATGACATCGCACTCATTCTTCCCAGGTGCAACACACCCTTGACATGCCTGCCTTAACTCCTCTTGTCCCCACGAAAGAGACCATATATAATAAGATAAAAGCAGGAAGTGGCTGTGAATAATTAACTAAAGGTGACCTTGCTGATGATGAGATGGGTGTGTGAGTGGTAGCTTGGGCTTCTATAAGCATTCTTTCTTAGGGAGCGGCCCGTGTGTTAGCTTTAAAGGTTCTTTCTGCTTACAGTGTCATTGTGGGTGTCTCCAAAGGCTTTTACTGTTGTGCTATTGGATACCTGTTCAGTATTTAGTTAGTGTAGGGTTTGTTGAGGGTGTTGGTCTTGGCCTCTTTCGTTCATCAGGACTACGTACGTCACTTTAGCGATTTGAGCCGAACGTCTGTTCTATCAGGACGTCTTGGGGTAGCAGGCTTTTGTTGGCTGTTGTCACTCACGTAGGTCTGATTTGCTAATAGTTATGTTGCCTAGTTGGTTTCCATGTTTATCAAAATAGGCCTCTCCTGTCAAATAGGCGAGTTTTGATGCCGTTAGCCAGCACCGTGTCCCCAGACCATATGCAACTGAAGGCTAACTTTGGAGGACTAGGTGAGGCTTGAGGAGATGTAGCGTAGTATTCGCCAAGGTTAAGAGCGATTGCTGTAGTCTACTCTTGATATGGTGGGACATTGAAGGTGAAGACAGAACTGTTTCCATGCCCTGGGCAATCCTGTGGGTGTAGTACTACTAAATTGTTATTTTTAGACCCTTAGCATGATGCCAAACTAAGGAAGAGCCTTCTATTACACTGTATATTTGTAATAATAATAATAGTGATGACTAAATATACAATTATGTTGTTTTGGCTATACTGCTCATCTCTAATTATACGCTTTACATAATGGGATGTTTGTTAGAATATTTGCCTTTCATTGTTTGTAGCCTCAAACCCTGAATATTCCTTTTCAAAAAGACGATTTATCTAAACCTTGACCTTTAACCTTGAAGGCTAAACCAACCAGTTGTTTGTGGTGGAAAAGGAGCTGGGCTCAGTCGTGTGTGTGTGTTGCACATTAGACAGTTGTATATCTGCCATGTGGACAGAGTCAGGAATGTCAGGCTAACCAATTCCAGATAGACCCACACATTCTCCTGCGCTGGGCCTCTCCACCGTCTGTTACGCCAAGTCCCGTGTACACACACACACACACACACACACACACAGACGATATTCCCAGTGTTCCAGAGTCCCACGTTAATTAAAGGGTTACTCCTTGATCGTACCTGTCTGGGGGTGCTGCGCTGGGATTGGGCAGTGTTTCTTTGAGTCAGCACAGAAGGGGAAAAGAGTGGATTCAGAGAGTGGGTCAGTTCCTGTAGGATGAATGTTTATTGTTGCTGGGACATTATAAGAACCGGTGATGGCTATATGGATTAAGCCTTTCTTCCACCAACACTGCTATGACATAAATTAAGGTTTATTATATTATGATATTGTATTGAGTGTGGAGTTACTACGGTGGGTATGGCTGGGTGATATGGACCAAAAATACACCCGTCCATCCATCCATCCATCCCCGACATATGTAAGTTGTATGTGAGTGTTAGGGTTTGGGTCATACCGAATGCGATGACTTTGTTAATAGCGTAGGACATCGCTATCATTGGAAACACTTTTTTGCTGCTGTTTGTGGTTTTTATTAATGTTTTTGCTGTGACTTTACTGTTTAACTAACCTGAGAAGGAAGCCAAATCTCCACAGTTTGTAGACAGTGGAGATTATTACTACTGGCATTACGCAGGCGTAACTGCTTCCAGTTAACCACCTCTGATCGTGCCCGTCGATTAGTCTGGATGGGTCCTCTTTAATTCAGTCGGCTCAGGAAGTGGGCTTTTGTTTTGAGGCAGAGAAACAACGGACTGGATTCCAAAAAAGGGAGAAGTACGTTGCTTCCTCGTTTTCTGCTTTCCATTGTGGTGACTATGACAATGATGGTGATAGACATCAGTTCTTCTCAACGTGGGGGTGGGGTTGGCCTGTACTCAACTAAGCAGGTCACAATGACCACCCCACCCCCCAAAAAGCAGTGGTATTGTTTCCTGTGCCGGCACGGCCACTTCCTGTCATTAAGTCCCATTGTTGTTGCTAACCGCTCACCAAACACAGGAGAGCAATCGACTGGGATGGATGGACACAAGGGACATTATTGTTCACCCTTCCGTCCATCAATCTCTCCATCCAGCCGTCTATCACTATGCTCGTCTGTTAGTGTGACATGTCTTACCCACTTCCCCGTCCTAGAGAGGGAGGGAGAGGGAGAGAGAGACTGAAGGGGCAATTATCTATAGGCTCAATGGTGCTTGTGTGTGAGAGAGAGATATGGTGGGGTTTTGGGCAGAGAACTGTGACTTGAACTCCTGTCATGTTTTTATACTCAGGCCAACAGTGCAATAGGAGAGAGAGAGATTTTGATTCTCCATGCAAATGATTCATAGACTTGGGTAAGGTGCTAGTTATCAGTGCTTCTGGTTTTATTTTTCCTTCCTTGCAAAATGACCCTTAGTCTAGAAAAGCTGATAAAGGGAACAGGACAGCGTCACTCGGTGTTTCACAAGCTCAACACCTCAGCTGGCAATAGCTACTGTGGCGCAAAGTGGAAATCATTGTCGAGTGTTGGCGTTGGCTCCGTGTGGTGTTCTCACGTCCCACCACAGGTGGCGCTGTGTTTTTTTTTTGTTTTTTCTTAGCTTGTTCCTTCCTGCCGTGGGTGTGTTCCTGTATCGTGGAATACTGAACTCGAAACACATTTCCAAAGGATTTAGGTCTACCAGAAGCCCATAAACGTCAACTGGCCAATGATGTGTGTGTTCTAGTGACTGTTGTTAAGTTCCGGATGAATGTGATTTTATTATTGGGCTTTATTTTATGTGCGACTTGCATCAAACATCAGTGGCCGTGATGGTCTGTTTTTAATCGCTCGCTAGAAGCTCCACATGGTTCTGCTTCCTAAAGTCTTACAATGAGGATTGATTCACTTTTCAAAGATTGTTCGCAACTGTTGTACGGCTTCATAATCTCACAGACCTGCTGCCTCCACTTCCTGTTTCCTGCTGCTTCCTGTGTCACCGTGGAAACCCGCTGAACTTCCTGTCCAATTCAATTTCAACTGAAGTGTTCAACTGAAAATAAATTGCAAGCTTGGGAGGAAAGAGAACAAATGCTCATGTTTGTGTGTTTGTTTTGTACAGACCTTCACAGCATGGTGCAATTCCCACCTGAGGAAGGCAGGCACCCAGATAGACAACATCGAGGAGGACTTCAGGGATGGCCTCAAACTCATGCTCCTCTTGGAGGTCATCTCAGGTAATTACCTACAGCAGTCTGCAGCACCTGGGGCCTCATGTAAACAACACGTTTGTTGGTAAAGTGGAAATATGACTTTCTGCCACTAGATGTCGCACTAAGCACCAGCATTTCAGACCAAAATGCACACCATACACACACGTACTACTTGCAAGCATGCGGTCAGATAGGCTATGAAAACAAAGAGGGAATGTGATGTCCTTTTCTGCTCAGTACACCATTGTGTGTGTGTGTGTGTGTGTTATAGAGGTCTTTATTTATTTTTAAGTATGACATTGTGCAGAAAACATAAAACCTTAAGCAAAGGGCAGTTCCTTTTTTAACCAATGCGCTATTGTATTCTTCCTATGCAGCTTCATGTGACAGCAGCAGGTGTAGGGGGAAAAAGCCAAATAAAAACCACATTTCAAATCCAACATTTAAATTCCAAACAAAGGGGTTTGTTGCATTACCATCGTGTAATGTTTGGCAATGATGCGTGCGTCACTCAGCGCAGCACCTCATAAAAGAAGCGCATGTTTTGTATAACTTAGATTCGTTTTTAATAAGTGTCTTACTTTTTGTGTATTTTATTGCGGAAAAGCCAACAGTTGTGCTAACCTGTTCTGTGGTAAAGAATAACGGCATTTTGCCCTGCAGTTAACAGACTTGGCATGGAAGTCTCACTTTTGGTCCCACGGTATTATTATTATTTATAAGCTCAACCTGTTTCCCTGTTCACTGGTGTCTGTGTGTTATCATGAACTGTTTCAAAGCGGCCTCACTGCCTCACTGGTTCTCAGGGGCTCTGTGAGTTGGCTTCAGCTCAGTGCAGCTGGCCGTTCAACGGTCCCGTTCTGCTGAGCCTGTGGAAACAAGCCTTCCGTGGTTCTCCACGGCAACCAATGCACTTGTTTGTGTGTCTGTGCATGCGTGCCTGTTGTTCATTAATGGCCGTGTGTGTGTGTGTGTGTGCGTGCGCAGGTGAGCGGTTACCCAAGCCCGAGCGAGGAAAGATGAGGGTCCACAAGATCAACAACGTCAACAAAGCCCTGGACTTCATCGCCAGCAAAGGGGTGAAGCTGGTGTCCATCGGAGCAGAGGGTCAGTGCACGTCTAGGATGATGAAAATCTATTGTGTGTGTGTGTGTGTGTGAGAGAGGCAGGACAGTGACCTTAAATCACCGTTCATGACAATGCTCTTCTTCTCACACATGACTGCTCTCAGCACATCAGACTGCGCACACACACACACACACATGCGGTGGAGTCCGCACACACGCTCTGCAGCTATGCGTAGACCGGCAGCAGGCCTTCAAAAGGTCGTCTAATGGAAATGTTGGTAGAGAGGAGGGCTGTATAGAGCTCTTTGTCACTCAGAGCTCCGACTGAGACTGGCTCACAGGCGAATATACAGCCACACTGCTAGCTTGAGAGACGTCTTAAAGGTGCAAAAATAACTTGTTCCCAGTTTGCTAATTAAATATAAGTAACTTTGAATAGAATAACAGAAGGATGCATATGCCAAGTATCTGTGGAATGTGATGGGGAAACATAACGGTGATCAAATGCTCACTTGTTTCTGCAAGCTTTGAACTGGATTGTAATGAGTCGTTTATAAACGCACCTCAAATAGAATTACTTTACAGAAAGCTAGATTAGAATCAAATAGATTACTGAAGGCATTGTCTAATTTCACATTGTCCCCACAACTCATACATTTCTGACTTAAATGGAAAGAATTAACGGCTCAATTTGTAGTATTGTTTCTGTACCTTACTAAATCCTTGATTGCAGTCTACAAGGCTGTATACTAGTCATACATCATTCTATTTATATTTTGCTTAAGGACACCTACATATTGGAATGAGGGTTGTAATATATCAGATAGAGAGGAGGTGTTAGAGCTACAGTTACAGCTAACTGGGATGAGAGTTTTTTTGTTTTTTTTGTGGAAAAACGGCATGACTAAGCACCATAATATCAATGCATGATAATTATAAGCTCATAGCAGCTCAGGGCGGTCAATGTGTTTTTGGTAGAGTAGCTTAAAACCAAACCTGCGATGATTACAGTGTAACTGGGAACTGTTTCCCATTAATCATGCTGTCCACTGTGTGCTGTGGTGTTCTGCTGCGTAGAAATTGTGGATGGAAATGCCAAGATGACCCTGGGAATGATATGGACCATCATCCTTCGTTTCGCCATCCAGGACATCTCTGTAGAAGGTACGGTACCCCTGCCCCTACATGCTTTGTCTTGTTTATGCATTGTTGTTGTTGTTATGTGGGCTCAGGATACATTAGTAGTTGTTGTTGTTGTTGTTATGTGGGCTCAGGATACATTAGTAGTTGTTATGTGGGCTCAGGATACATTAGTAGTTGTTATGTGGGCTCAGGATACAT
>JAODVN010194411.1:0-12581 GCA_025434125.1 Chologaster cornuta
CACGCGTCTTTGGCTTTTGGTCCTCTCTTTTGCGCTGCGTGCATGCGTGGGTGGGTGGGTGCGTGGGTGGGTGGGTACGTGCGTGGTACGAGATCGCTGACCCCTGAGCGTAACACGTGTCATGCTTGAGCCGCTTCTGGACGTGGTCCGTTGAGGACGGGCTCCACTAGGATGGCCTTGTTCCATCTGAAACACTGGTTGTGTACCTGTATGTGGAAAGGCCCGCAGGGCCTAGCGATCAACCCTGCGGTGTGCAGCTCAAAGTCCTCGTACCGGTCGGAGCCCAGAATAGTCTCCCAGGTGCTGTGCACCGAAGTCTTTTGCTCTGTGAAGGCGCACTCGTTGTACACGTCGTGGAGCACTTGCTCGTCGACAGGGTGGCGGCGCGGGACTTCTGGCTGACGAAGACGCAATCGTCTTGTACTTCCCAAGCGCTCGTTCGCGTGGATAACGATCGCGTGGGTCTCCGCCAACCTGTTCCTCACCGATATCGGCAAATAGTTAAGCAATCCCAGTTGGCTCATCGTCTTGTAGATGGCGGCTAAGCCTTCCGAGCCTCCCCACGCGGGATCCTCGTCTCGCCACGCGTGCAAAGAATCGGCCAGGCACCCGACAAAGTCCACTCTGAATCCGGCCTGCCATCGCCATATCCGCGCCGGTTGTATACGCTTCATGGTGAAAGCCAGGACCCTGAGAGACAGGATCTGTGCTCTCAGAAGGCATTGCATGACAAAGTAGGCGAGTGTGAACTTCTCGCTCTCTGTCATCGCGTGCACGTCGCACATGCGGCCCAGATTATATTCTCCGGCGGCCTCGCCGACAAACATCCCCACCGCCGACTTGTGTAGAAACGGGGTCTTCATCAGCTGCAGGGTAAACGTCCTGGGTACAAACGGGTGCACCTGGAGAGAGGTGTGCATGGTCAGAATATCGTGTAAGAGCTGGACGTCCTCGACGAAAACCTTGCTCACCAACAGGCCGGCGAGGTTTTGCACGGTGCAGACGGCGCCCAGGAACAAGGTCTCTGTGCTTTTAATTCTCAGGAGTTTAGAATTTATCTTGGTCCAAGTCGGGAACTCGCCGATTATCAGCTCCACGTGCTTAAAGCCGTCGCGGGGAGGCGTCGCTAGATTCACCATGCGGTATATCTGCGACTTTTTCTTGCAGCTCAGTGTGCTGCAAGGAATCCGTTTGTCGCAGACCAGGCGCGCAGGCTTGTGCAGTACAACGTGGGACTGTTGTCTCGACTCCACACCAATCTCCCAGTGTTTCGTAAGGTCCCCGGGCTCTCTGCGCACCGTGGCCAAAGGCGGAGTCGGATCGTTTGGCTTCACCCAACCGTTGCGCTGCGACGGCTCGACCAGCCTCCTGGAAGGATTCGTGACGCGGTGGGTGATGCGTCGTCCGATTAAAGTATCCTTCTTCCTCGAGACGGTGTTACAGTCATACGCGACGTACACCATCGTATGGTACGGTGGCGCGTATCCTCTTCTCTTGAGGTTGCCGGCGGTAAACCCTATCGATCTCCAGCGCGGGTTAATTCTCAAAAACTCCTCGTCTTGAGGAGTCGCCTCTCGGTCTTCATCTTCTCGCACAAGTTCTGCCGCGGCTGCCTGAGACTCTACAGCGGCCACAAGTTCTCCCGCGGCCATGGGCTCTAACACGACCACGGGCTGTGACATCAGATGCCAATCGTGTGCGGCGTAGCAGTTTACCTGTTGCGGGTGTAGCTGCGCCGTATCCCAGACCGGTGGTTCGGCCGCCTGGCCGACGTGGCGACGAACCTCGATCTCGGATTGAGGCTCGCGAGACTGGCCTCGAGTCTGGCACCCGCTGGGTTTGTCCGAATTCTCGTGCAGTAGGCTGTCTCTCAGAATTGCATCGAGTTCCTCCGGGTAATCTTTGAAGTTTTCCTTGAAACAGTCGACCAGCATCAAAGTTAAGTAATTCGCCTCTGCGTTTGTGATACAACAGGTGCTCGCGTCGTCGCTGGACAGACCCGAGCCAGACTGCGCCTCGGATGCCGCGTTGAACCCCTCAGAAACCGGCAGCGCGCTCGCGCCGTCCGCGTTCCTCTCTGTCCCCGACGTCCCGCCTCGTGACATTTCAGTGGCGATTTTCAACGCCTCCTCGGGCGAGTGTACTGTGATGTTGATGCTCTCCTTAAAATCGCTCACGGCCTCCGTGTCATAATCGAACCAGACGGCGTCGCGGGTAGAATTCTGCGTGCCCGGGTACGCCTCCGCGGCCCACTCGGAGGCCGAAGAGCAGGAGCTCCACGACGCCTCGCCCCACGTTCCGCTTTGGCGTCTCAGCGTTTGGGTCGCGGCGTTCTCCGCGGCGTCCAGTCGGCGCGTCTTCTGCTGCGCGTCGGGATCGACGACGGCGACGCCGCCGCTGTGGCGCTTGTTCCTCTGGACGCATCCCGTGGCCCTGTACGAGGTCGTGTACGAGCTGACCACGGGCGCGTTGCACGACAACGTGTTCCAGCTCAGCGTCGTGTCAGCCGTCGCCGCGATAAGCAAGCCCAGGCCCTGGTAGATCTCGGGTTTGAGCGTGGTGAAGCCGCGCAGTTTGCCTCGAATGGCGGACGCTTCCTTTTCTCTCAGGAATTCGATGACGCTGAAGCGCCGGGGTTCTCGGAAGCACAGGGTCCGCAGCCTGCCCTTCAGGGCTTCGAGCGCTCTCGAGTTCGCGCCCAGCCACACGTGACGCGCGTCCACCTTGCTCATGTCCCTCGACCCGGCTTCCTTTGGCCCCAGTGCAGACCACGTGCTGTCATTCACCAGCCCGTTCCGGCAAAACTCGCAAGCTCGCAGGCCGACGATCGAAGCGTCGTCTTGCTGGCCGGCAACTGAGCCCGCGTAGGGTTTGTCGAGTCCCGCGTCTCCCCACCAGGTGCTGCTCGCCTGCTGCTGTTTGTCGAGGAAAACCTCGTCGCTCTCCACGTCTGCGTATAACACGCACAGAGCCAGATTGGCGCACGCCGTGCGGAAAGCGGTCTCGTCCGCGGTAAAGTTGGAAGACCTGTACATCCTGGGCATCGAGACGTACGGCAACACGGAGAGCACGTCTCCGGTCTCGCTGTGGACAAAGAACGCCGTGGCGAGTTTAGGCGCTCGGTACGCCGTCTCGGCGTACAAGTGCCTGGCGGGTCTCTTGTCCAGCAGGCACGTGTCTCTGAGAGAGCCCATTACCCCCACAAAGACCTTGTGGACGTCGCGCGCCAGCTGCTCGTCCGGGGCTCTGCCGCGCATGCTCGTCATCCAGGAGCTCAAGGTCTGCCATTGGAAATCCAGAGTCGTCACGACGTGCATCATTATCCCCCTCTCGTTGCCCACGTCCTCCAGGACGAGACAATCGAGCCTGGGTGCCAGCAGGCTGCTACACGGCATCTGCTTGGAGGCGCCCGTGGCCTGCAGCGCGGCGTGCCTGTCGTCGCACGCCCTGACTGCGGAGTGCAGAATGTCTTCGACGTGCGATTTTGGGATCAGGACGCTCAACGAGGACGTGGACACGTGTCCTTCGGTCAGCGTGTTCATCCTGGGCGACAGGTATACGTCGGGGGAGTATGCGATGTTTCCGCTCTGCCAATTTTCGTGACACAGACACTTTGTCGCCAGGAAGGTGTACAGAGGTTCGGGCTTCCTGATGGCAAATGTGGCATCCCTGGGGTTCCATGGGTTATTTTCGGCGTGCAGCTGGAGATACGCTGGGATGGACACGTTCAATTTCCTGGAACTCAGTCTGTCTTGTAACATCCACCACAGCTGTAGGAACTTGAAAGAGCCGCCCCCTTGTCCCAACGTGTCGTTCGCGTCGCCTTTGAGCCGGTCGAACACGTAGCTGGCGACGCAGTGTCTTGCGCCGGGGTCTTTGTGAAAGTCGTGGCGTTTGGTCTCCACGAGATCCAAAAACAACATTGCAAAGTAAGGCGTGTGCATAACAGCCAGGTGCTCCAAGCGCCGCAGGTTCAATTCGCCGATCGAAACCCTCCTCCCGGCAGCATTGTCCGGGTCCGTGATCTCCCACTTAAACCTGCCGGCCGCGTCTGGTGTCACCCTTATGCACATGCACAGTAAGCAAGGGTCCGCTTGTCCGCGCTGGAAAAAAGCGGCGAGCCCAACGGGACCCGGCAGGTGGTCGGGGTGGAAGTAGAAGTCGCGACGGGCGGCGGCCTCGGCGGCGGCGGCGCGTTCATTTTCACACGTTCGTCCTCGGTAGGTGTACAAGTAGCGGATGGCATCCTCCGTGGTTTTGAATTTTTGACCGCAGCTGAGAGCTCCCCCGTAGACTGCGGCGGCGACGGTTCTCAACTTGGCCACCTCGTCCATCGCCGGCCACTGTGGTAATTCTACCACAGACAAACAACAACAACAACAGGGACAATGATTGTGACAATGATTGTGACAATGAACAGGGACAATGATTATCACACAACATTGTTGTGTGATAAGACCAATGACATGACATGACAAAAAAACGTCCCATGCGGCTTGCACATGTCAAAATGTTTGCAAGTCTGTCATCGCATCGTACATGTACAAAACGGGACATTTACGCGTGCATAATCTTCTGTTATCGCTAAAGTTGGAAAATGTTCAGCGTGTGGTCATTGTCCATGACCGTGTGAGACACCATCAACTTGTATTTCGTCTCCGCCGCGTGATAGTACAGGGTATGCTGCACGGCCAGCGCCAGGCAGCTAGTTCCGTCTTTCGCGAGAGCCCATTCGATCAGCGACCTCTTAAACTCCTCCGTGACCGACGGGGCGCACCCGTGCCTCGCGCCGCAGCTGAACGGTGTGGGTTGACAGTGTCCCATGGTAGGCAGCGAGTACCAACAGGTCCAGTTTGAACACGGGGACCCCATTCTGCTCCTAGTCCCCGCCACGTCGCCGATTGCACACGTCGCCAATTTCACGTCTCCCGTAAAGTGCGTGTGAATGAAAAACGAGGCGTCCCTAGAGGGAGGCTTCGGCAGTGCCCCGGGAAACGTCTCCACGTCCATCAGTATGTACCTGACTCCGAGCGCTTCGTGTTTGTGGTCTATCATCTGCACCTCAACGGGCAGCTCGTTCGAGAGTCCAAAGAGCCACGCCAAGACTTTACACTCTAAACCCTGAACGTCCCCGTCGTGGTTGGACCACACCGCGCCCTGCAGTCCGCGCACTCTGGGGACGGCTTTGACGCACTCGGTTTTAGTGTCAAACCCCTTCCACCTGAGATCTATGACGCACACTCGATCCGTCCGCATGGCCACCTCGTGGTGCTCGCACGCGATCGCGTTCGTCGCGGCTCCGGGCTCGATCAGCCGCAAGACTTTCGCCTCGCCGAACATTCTGTTCCCGTACTCGGGCGCGGGCATCGTGAGCTTGCGGCTGATCACGTACAGCGCGCTGTAATTATCGCGCCCTGGGAACACGTCGATGGTAATCGCGCTGGGTAGCGCTCCTTCCCAGCGCGACTCCTTCGACCCGCTGACAAAGTTGAACTGATCCACCACCGTCAGGGGTCTCTCCGCCGTGCAGCCAAAGTGAGACGGCCGAGTCCTGTAGACGTACAGACCCGGCGGGAGACTTTGGGACTTTTTCAGCTGATACACGATCACGGCGTCGCTGCCCTTGGAGAACTTGCGACTTCTATTTTGCATCAGCCACCTGTACGCCGTCACCACGTTGTTCATTTCGTAAGCCCACAGGGTCGTTCTCCGGGTGGAGACGGAACCGCCGTTCTTTTCGACTCGCCCCGCGTCTCGCGGCCTTGCGCCGTGGGTTTTCTCATTCTCGTTGTGTACACGAGGAGAGACGCGCGCTTCTTCGCGCTTCCGACCCCTGTTCCGGTCCGCGGAAGAACACGAGGAAGAGGACTCGCAGGAGCACGGCGCATTCCTCGACGCGTGCCGAAGCAACATTGCCACGATGTGTTCAAGGTTGAATTTGTGAACGGGGCAAGGGTTCGCGACCTCGACCGTCCGATCGCTCAAGCGGAAACCCTCTGCTCCGGGTGTGTATATAACGTCTCCTATCACGGGGACGGGGTCCAGAGTCAGCGCCTTGTACAGCGGGCAGCACAAAACCGTCGGCTCCATGGACGAAAACCCCCTTTTCACCGGTGAGGTTCCGGAGGCCCTGCTGAGAGACTGTGACGAGAAGCGTACAGACGCGTTGGCGAACGCGGGCCGAAAATCCACAAACTTGTACAGAAGAGTGTCAGCGGTCCGGTACAGTAGAAACTCGGCGGCGGCGGCGGCGGCGGGCTTCTCGCAGCGCCTTAAATCGTCCGGTGCAAAGTGTCTCGTGTGCCTGGTCACGTTGGTTAAAAGCAGCAAAGACAGGCGACGGGCCGGTGTAAAACTCCTCTGTCAGTGTAACGCGAGGGTGTGCGCGACCTGCTTCAAAAACAACCCGGGATGGTACCTGACCGAGCCTCACTTTACAAATTGTCCAACTGTGAGGGGATTCGTCTGCACGGCGTGCGCCTGCTTCGACGGCTTCAGGGAGAAAGTGTGCTGCGTCTGGATGTGTTCCGGGTGCGCCACTAAATTCCAAAACTCTGGCTCCCCGTGTCCGAGGTGTTCCGGGAGCTCGGCTGATCGCCGTCCTCGTCGACAACGGTCACAGTCTTTGTGGCGCAGGTCCGACGGTTCGTCTGGACACACCGAAAACGTCGGCGACACCGCGTACACCGAGGAGAAGGTGGCGGATTACAGGGATCTGATGAGGTCGCGGGTCTTCGACAAGGTTTCCCAGAGCAGACACTTGTCCGCCGCGGATGTCAGAACCCTGTTCCACGAGTGTTTCGCTCCTCAAGTGTGCACGTGCGCGTCCGACAGCGACCAAAACCCCATGTGCGTCAGCTGCACCCCCGTGCTGACCGTGATGCAGTTGCTGGCCAAAAACCCGCGTCCTCTGATGGCCTCCCTGGCCGAGCGCGCTATACCGGGCAGGGCTCTGGCTCGCAACGTGTACGACAGAGCCCTGCTGATCGACATGCTCAACGAGCGGGACCTGCCCTCGTGCGTCAATGGACGCGCGTGTAAGGGCGCGCTGGTGAACGCTCAGAACAATCCGAAGCCGCTGCCGTCGCTAATCTCACCCGAGTCTTACAAGCGCTTCGTCTCGCGCAGAGCCGACACCGGAGAGGTTCAGCGGATCGACGCGTGTAGTTGTCTCCTTTGTCTCCTCTTCAACCAGTCTGCCGCCGTCGCGCAGATGCTCAGCTCTGACGGTCTACGCCTGGAGCCTCATCCGAGCGGACCCGTGTATTACTTCAACGTGAAACTATCCCCCGACGTCGGGGTGCCCGAGGTGCGCATCGACGAGTGTCAGGCCTACCTCGTCAACTTTCAAGGCTCGGTGGGCAGCTACCGGCCCACTTTCTACTACAATTGGAGGGACGTTCTCAAAGTGTTACACAGAGACGACAGAGGGAATGTGACCTTCTTACCTTTACAATGATGAACTCTGACGCCCGGCGATCCTCACGGACCTCTGCCTGGAGTAGAGGAGCAGCTGGCCGGTTGGAGCTTGGTTGGAGATTTCTCTCTCTCTCTCTCTATATCTCCTGTATAAAGACAATGCAAAAGGCTATTTGGTAACAGAATACTTTTAAAGGGCCTACCACCTTCAGTCCAGTTTGTCCAACCAAAGCTCACGCGGGGAATTTATCCAACCAATGTCAAGACCATGGTGTTCAGCATTCAAATGTAAGCATTCATCTGGCCAGAATCGAAACAAGCAGACCTAGGCCAGACTTTGACGGCAATCTGTACCTTCGCCGCACGCTTCGACTTGACCGCCATGATACCCGTGAATGTCCTCGCCCGGAAAAGACTCGCGTGCAAAACGGAGGCCTCCGGCAACGTGGACCGATTGAACCGTGTTGCAAATGTTCTCTTCACGTGCAGGACGATAACAAGCAAAGAGTTGGCGAGAATCCGGCGCGTGAAAATCGGCTGTGGCGGGTTGTGTACGACAGCCTGTCATAAACAACGGCAATGTTTACGACAGCCCGGGAGAACCACCCATGTGGGGGAAATTGTGAGCCGCTGAAAAGCTATCAATGTCAATGGAGATGTTGTCCGCGCTACCGAAAAAAAAGAAGCCATCCGCATGGACATTGTGCCTATGCAGCAAGTCTGAACGTGCCAAGACCACCGAAGCCGACCTTGCGATTTGACGTTTTATAACATATTGTATAACCTGTATTGTATTACCCTCTAGATTTATCACAACTGTCTGCTTTGCCGATATGTAGGTGTCATTGTAAGCGCATGAATAAAGTTGCGTAATTGACCACCGGGTATGGAATCTGTGTGCGTGTGAAACCGTAACTCTCTCTCTCTCTCTTTTTTTCACAACCTTATACACAATTTCATATTGTGTACAAGCACAATGACAGATAAACTCCTTGCAAACACACATTTTTTATTTTTTTTTTCAAGCATATAAAGGGGAAAACACACATACCGTGTATGTACACACATGTAAAAGAGTGTAGGCGTCTATAACATTTTAGACCGCCTCTTCGTATTGTAATTTGTGAGCGAAACGCCGCCGCCGTTACCCCCACCACTTTTGCAAAAAAACAAGTACCCGATTCCCGCCGAGAGCCCGGTGCACCATGCCGCGAGTGCGGCCGTGCAGGTCCACAGCAACGCGTTGCCGGCCAGTCCCGAGAGCCATCCGCCGAACGCGACCCTGCTGGCTGTCATCTCGTCGTAGCGCTTGTCAAACTCCTTTAGGCTTCTTGAAATGTTCTCCATGTCCCCGCGCACGTCGATTAACTTCGCGCTCGTGTTTATGGCCCGCAGTAACTCGATTTCGGGCATTCCCCGGACGCCGTCCTTCAACAGATCCGAAAAGGACACCGGGCCGTCCGATATGTGCGGACTGGAGAACCGCTTGAGCGGAGGTGACTCGATCGCCACCGCGACCGAACCCTCCATCCAGGTGACTTTCCTATTGTGGTAGCAAATTCCCCGGTGACAAGGGGCGCACACGGTCTTGCACTCGCCGGCGTCTTTGAGGCACCTGGCGTACCTCTCGTGAGGCTCGGGCCTGTGACAGTACCTGCCGTAACAGTCGGACGGCTCGTAGTACCTGCCGCCTATCAACCACACGTCGTAGTCGGGCCAGCACGGGACGCCGTCCGTGCTCACCTTGGGCATGGCTATGACGCCTCTGACCGCGGTCTTCTCTACGGCGCCGGGGACGGAGTGCACTATGAAAAGCTTTCTGTCCTTGTACAGGGCCGTGCCGACTGTGGGGAACTCGGACAGGCCGGGGTGTTCCTGCATGACCCTCATGCCGCTGGGGCAGCTCCCGGAGCGCTTTGACGCTATCTGCCTTATGCAGTTTTCCACTCCTCTGGCCATGAATTTCGCGTGCATGGCGGCCTGCATCATCTGATGCGTGACGCTCTGCATCTGAGCGTACCACATTTGGTAGCTGGCCATGACGGCGAACTTGGCGTTGGTGTCGCGCAACGCGGCCTCCGTGTTGCGCATCATGGCGTCCCTCATCGTAGCAAAGTTGCCGTTGACGATCTCGTTGTTCTTCCGCATCTGCTTCTCCTGCTCGTCGATCCTGCCGTCGACCAGGGCTATGTTGGCGTCGAGCTTGCCGCTCACTTCCACTAGCCGGTTCGACACATAGACGAACGCGTTCTTGTGGGAGTCCATTTGATCCTGCAAGAGGTTCACCCTGTTGGAAACGTGCCACGCAAGCCCCAAGGCCGCCCCTCCCGTCAACACGCCGAGAAACCTCTTGCTCCTGCCGCCTCGGCGGCCTCCCCGCGGCGGCGTGTCCAGCCAGGGAAAGGGAGCGCTGTCGGGCAGCTCGTACATCCGTGCCTTCTTCTCCTGGACGGCCAGCTCCTCGAGGCCGTCCCTCATCATCGCTCCGGCCCGGCGAGCGTCGTTGACGATCTCGTGCGCCGAGTCGCAGAGCCTGCCGTAGTCTTTCCTGCAGCCGTTGTCGCCTCCGCATATGGCGATCAGACAGGGCCGCAGAGCGCTCGCGTCGTAATTGACGCAGCTGACGTTCATGTTGATGTAGTCTACGCCCGGAGTAAAGTTGGAGACGAAATAGAGTGCCTCTACCGGTTTCACTATCACCCCGCGCTCGGCTTCGATCGCCGGTTTGTCGACCGTGTAACCGTCGTCCACCGACACCACGTTCATGCTGTGCGTGGTCTCCCCGGTGTTGTAGGCGGCGCACACCCTGTTCACGGGAGGCGCGTACTCCACCACTCGATCGGAATCTAGGATGCCCACCATGTAGTGGGCGCGGTCCGTCGTGGGCACGAGCGTGTTGACGTTGACCGCGACCTGAGGAGGCTTCGCGGAGACGGCGGCCTTTTCGCGGGGCTCTCCCGGGGTGCACGACTCGAGCTTGTACAAGTCGCCTATGTAGATTTTATCGTAGCTGGTGCTGTGCAGCTCCTTGTGGGGCTCCTTGAATACGCCCAGCGCGCCGTGAGCGGCTATGAGCCCGGGACACACGACCGTGTTGCTCAGGCCTATGTTGTACCGGGGGTCTAGGCAGTTCGCGGAGCCGGAGGCGGGGTCCTTGTACTGCGTTTCGGGGCCGCTCGCCGATTTCAACACCCCGCCGAAATCGAAAGCGGAGCGTCTGCTTCTGCCGCGCGGGCCTTCCGCGCCGGCGGCCATGCCGGACGCTATCTGCTGCCTCTTCCAGTCCCTCAGTCTGTGCACGGCCGACGTGATGCCCAGGATCGCGGGCGCGTCAGATCGCACGCCTCGCCGGAAATCTGAATCGACCGGCGCTACGACGAACTGGTTGATGGCAAACGCGACCGCCACCAGCTCTGGGAACAGCTTGAGCGTCTCGAATGACGTGGAGCTCACGGTGACGTTCACCATGCTGTTCCTAGCCCAAACGGCGGCGCTGGACCCCGAGCAGCACTTGGTGTTGATGTCTTCCTCGCACTTTACCAAGCCGTTGGTTTCCATGTCGGCCAGCGACAGTATGTCGGTGATCTCGGGGGCGGCGGCGGCGCCGGCCGGCGGCTGCGACGCTCCGTGTTCGAGCGGGCTTATCTTCACGCCCCCCGTAAGAGACAGTGTGAAGATGACCCTGTTGGCCTCGACTCCGCGCCTCAGCAGATTCAAGAGGTACGGCATGACTCCCGCGTCTCCGCTCCCGGACACCCACATGTTCTGACAGTGACCGGCGCGACTCATGTCGACCGACCCTTGGGGCGTGACGAAAGCGTCGAACGCGCCCAGTCGCGAGAAGTCGACGGCGTCCAAGAGTCGGCGGCCTCTGGGCAGCCCGAGGAACAGTTTCGACACCCCCTCTCTGATCAGAGCCGAGGCGAGCGCCGCCGCGACCCCGGTGAAGGCGGCGTCTCGCCAATTCGTCCGAGAGCACTCCGCGGACGCGCCCCAGTCGGTGGCGTCCAGCATGACGCCGGTCGAGTGCGTAGACGCCCTCGCCCTGGACAACGCTTCGGCTACGGTGTCGATGACCGCGGGGAACTCGCGGCTCGCGGGTGCGATCGGAACGAGGCACTCGTCGAACGGGACCTTCATGATTACGTGGCCCACTTCGGCCGCGGCGTAGAAGGCGGCCACGTCGAGCGCTACCGACAGGTAGTTCCACCTGTACGCGGCCCGGTCCAAAGAGAGAATGGCGGCGTCGCAGGAGGAGGGCGCGAGAAAGTCCCTGAGCTCCGAGGCGGTGGGTTTGTAGGCCGGGTCCCGATCCTTTAGACTCGCGGCGCTCGACACCTCGCACATGGCGATGGGGGCCGAGGCGGCGTTGTCCGCGTTAGTCAGGCCCGTTTGACGGGCTCTAGAATTGCCTATGCAGAACCTGTTACCTTCGGACACAAAACAATTGTCCCCCAGTTGAGCGTAACAGGTGCCGACGGCCTCGGTGTCCCCTAGGCCCACGTAGGCGAGCGCGCACGCGTACGGGGAGTTTCGGATGGTGAGGACGTCGTCCGTCTCGGGCCACACTCTGCTCGCGGGGGGCGCGCGCAGCGTTCTCCTCAAGAGCTTGAACGCCGCGCACTGAGGATCGGGTTCGCAGTCGGCCGTCGGATCCTCGCCAAAGTAATAATCTCTGTTGCGAGGGCTGGCGTGGAGCAGGACGGAGACCGAGTTCAACGGGGTGTTAGCGACAACACGGTCCGAACACTTGAACCCTCCGGGGACCGCGATGCAGGACGACCTGTCTAGCCTCCTCACGTAGGCGCCGAGCATGGAGCCTTCGGTCTCGAGTCTGGTGAGGTTACCGGCCGAGTCTCGTAGGGGTCTCCAGTGGGCGTAGATCGTCCCCGCGCAGTAGTGGGTGCACGTGGCGCCCGTGCGGTCGTCGATGTCCACGGTCATAGCGAAACCGCTGCGGCTCTGGCCCACACACCAGCCATTCCGGGTGCTGCACGTGCTGATGGCGATCCAAACGTAAGGAGCGTAGCCGCAAGGGTCGTCGTCGCCGTCGTCGTTGTTGCCGTTGTCGTTGTTGCCGTTGTCGTCTACGATAGGGAAGCAGCCCGTGAGGCGCGGTAGCCACGAGAGGGAGAGGACTATTAGGAGGAGCCTCATCTAGG
>JAODVN010194518.1:0-12578 GCA_025434125.1 Chologaster cornuta
GAAGTCCAGAATGCGGTCACGTGACCGCATCGGCTCTTTTTGTTTGGAAGTACACAAAGCCGACGGGCTGTGTTTGTGCGTACATCAGCCACATCATGTGCATCACTTGACACACATCTGTCTGATTTGTTGTTTATTAGGTGAAATGCCCATGTAGCATCGCACCAGTCCTGTTCCTGAAACACTTCCAGGAAGCAGTGTTCTGGCTTGGTTGAGTGACAGCTGTGTGGTGACAGCCCACACGGCACAGCACAGCAGAGGCGAGCCTAGAAGATAACCAAGATGGCAGGTAATGGCACTTTCTTCATTCCATTAATCCTTCACTTTAGCTGAATGTTTTTTACTCGGTGCGGTCGATCTCGGCGTGTGTGATGTTGTGTGAATATAGACACGTGTAGACGTTATCGTCCTGTCTGTGTGGCGGTCGAAGGCAACTGCTATGGCGAGTAAGTCAAGCAAAAGGGCTGGACGGGCAGTGTTGGCTAGCGCCGTTAGCGGGCTAGCTAGCAAAATCACACCCCCGACTTAAAAGTTGCTTAGGTTTAGAAACAAGAATGAAAGTACGAATATTAAGTGCTTGCGTGTGTTTCTTGTGTATACAGTTGTATTTCACGGCTATTGCAATTGTCTCACCCACAGCTGTGCGTTACATCGAATTGTTGTCATAGTGTTAGCTAGGTTTAGCTAGTTGACCTAGCTATCGTCAGCTTTCTTGTTATCGTTACTTTCAGCCACAATCAGAGCAAATCCCCCTCAAAGCTATACAAAGCGAAATTGTGTTTTACATAAATCATTTTGCGGCACTTGTTCAAAACAAAACAAGCGTAATTTAGCAAACATAAGCGTAAACCCAACCTTCATCTTTATGAGATTGAAATATTTTAAGATTTGGGGCGCATTTGGTTAAAAAATTGTAAATATTGGCAACAAGCCACCCATTAGAAGTGATCCTTTTGGGACCCTGACTTGTTGATCTGTGCATTTAAGTTCAGGATTTAGTTTGATGTCTAATAGCATGCGGTTATGGCCTGGTTTGTACAAATTCTGCAGGTTTACCGTCAAAATGTGTGATTTTTATTTAAAAAATACAATTTAAGAATGTTAGAAAATAAATGTGTTGAGTTTTAAAATAAGAATACGGTATACATTCTGAAAAATTAATTTGTATAACAATCAAGTAATATACTGTGTATTGTATAGGCCATACGGTACTGTAGGCCATACTGTATGCTATATACCGCGGCTATGGCCCAGGCCAGGTGTATGGGGATTTGGGAGGATATCAAGTTTTTCCAAGTTGTTGTGAAATTGCAAAGAAGGTTTTCTCTTTTGTCACTCTGTAGGACAGCCAACAGTTTGTGTTGTTGGCTAAGTATGATTTGCAGGCTGTAGTGTTTTCTATTGTTTATTCTCTCTTATTTACCATATTGTTTTAGGTCTGTCTTTATATTTTGAAGATGGTCATGATGAATTGGATGACTGTAAGTATTCAAACACTCTTTATGTTGCTTTTAACATGGAAATGTTAACTTGACAACATGTATGTAACCTTAATTGTGTAAGAATATTTGGTCTGGTTGGCAAATGACTACCCCCCTCCAAAATAATATTGGATGAATCCTTCAGGGTTCACCCTGTGCTATTTTTAGCTGTTTTACACACTTGTTGTCAAAACTGGTCATGGTGATGGAACAACTCCTAATCCAGTCATATTTACATGCCCTGGACAATAAAATAGAATACATTTATTAAAAGTAAAAATGTGTTTTAGGCTAAACATTGTATACACTCTGCATTTTGGATATTAGTTTAGTGTGTGCTGTTGCAGGCATGTTTGGTCCTTTTAAACACTGCAATTCTAACCTGTTTACAGTTGGATTTGATGACTATTCGTCAGAGTGTGAAACAATACGTATCACAGCCTTCCTTGATGCGGGGCAGGATAACTTGACTCCGTTAGGAAGGCTAGAAAAGTATGCCTTTAGTGAAAACGTGTTTAACAGGTAAGAGGTCATTGTATTCACATAGTTTACCCCACAGGACTCACTGGCAGAATATGCTCTGCGACTGTGATCTTGATGCCAGTGGTACAGCTGTCTGCATTCCATTTTTATTTACTAAGCTCATACCTATATTCTTCAGGAATCTGTCACAAGTCTTGCTGTGATAATATACTTGCTGTAGTCTATTGTTTCAATCCTTAACTGACAGAACTCTTTCTACTTATAGGTGTAATCATTGATTAAAGTGTATATACCACCAAGTTCCTCTCTAGCTCACTTTTTACGTTAAAATTAACACAGCTTTGCACTGTTGTACATGTGATTTGGTAGGGATATGTGTAGAGAAGATGTGAGCCTATAAGTGCTGTAGGGAGTAGAGTGGAATACATGTCAGGAGGGGTATGTACTCATGAGTCCTAATCCAAAACAACAGACAACAAATACCCTAGTGTTTATTTCCATACACAAACTAAAGGTCAAAGTATACTACTAAATGCCTCTCACAGCGCTTACGGGGCTCACGCTGTTCAAAGTATACGTCACTTTCTCTTCTGGCGGACGCACAAGCTCAATGCACGCACACCGCCACTAACTACTGTATTTTGATACCCCCCACTACCCACCTTACATAGTGGTCAGGTCTGAGTGGGCACTATTTACGCTACCAGGGCAGTCCATGAGGGAAGTGTGTAATTGCGCGGACATGGAAAGTATACGTTGATGTCAAGGACTGTACCTATTTTTTATTTTTATGAAAGACTAAAGCATGATAGCCTGAGCTAAGGTGTGCAGTAGCCACCAGTGTGCTCATACTGTATGCCTAATCAGAATGCAGTATTTGGCAGATGTGTAACAGTGCTTCTTTGCCCACTGAGCAAGCCTGTTGTGCTGCTGCTGTGTGCATGCTTTCCAAGCCCACGCTTGTCTAAAGTACATGTCTGTGTGTTAATGTACATGTCAGCGCCAGCAGTCCTGTGTTATGCAGTGTGCTCTTGTTGGTTTTGGCAGGCAGGCCATTCACAAGCTTCTGTTGCTTTCTAGGCAAATCGTGGCACGTGGGCTGCTTGATGTGCTTCGAGAGTTCAGTGACAATGAAAATGACTTTGTCAGTGTCATGGAGACAATTGCCAGAATGTCAGAAGATGGAGGTAGATTTATTTCTTTTTCTGTTTTAGCGTTTGGTTAGTTGCCTGATGTCTTTTTTATTTATTTACATTTTTGTAAATAATACATTTATTGCATGTAAATAACAAGTATACAAAACATGTAATATATTTTAAGAACGTGTACTACATGCAACTGTGTGTGTGTGTGTATTATATTAATACTTGGTCACATCTATTTAGAACCCACAGTTCGTGCTGAGCTCATGGAACAGGTCCCCAATATCGCCATGTTCTTGCATGAGAGTCGGCCCAACTTCCCAGCAGCCTTCTCGAGATACCTGGTACCCATTGTGGTGCGGTATCTTACTGATCCAAATAATCAGGTTGGTATTTCAACATCTGTTTTGCTGCTTAAAGTGAATCTGCACCCCAGCTCTGAGCATGACTCCACACAGTACACAACTTTGAAACTGCATCAATGATCTGGGGAAGAGCGAAGGGGCTGAGATGAGAGGGGGACCCCCTATTAACGATAACATTCGATTTGGATGATGTATGAGCGGGCAGAGTGTACCGATGAAAACCAGTCAGGTCCTAAGATGATTTATATTAGCATATGACGTGTAGATCTGTTCTCAGTCCATAACATGCAGATTATTATTATTATTATTATTATTATTATTATAAACTGGAATTTGGTCAATATTAACACCAGCATTGACGTGTCACTTTGTTTATGGGTGTAGTTACTTTTTAACATTTGGGTTTAATAAGCCCTGCTAGCGGTCTGTTGTCACTGAGTAACAATGTATTTTAGTTTTATTTAAATTTGTAATCTTTACATATGGGTATAGAACCAGTCAATTGTTGTCTTGTGTTTTTAGGTGCGAAAAACTAGCCAGGCAGCCTTGCTGGTTTTACTGGAGCAGGGGCTCATTTCTAAGGTGGACATGGAGGCCAAAGTCTGTCCAGTTTTGCTAGACCTTACAGAGCCCAGTAGTGATGATGACTACAAAATAGAGGCTGTTGCTGTAAGAACATCTATTTGAGTTGACAATGTTTTCATGCATTGGACATTTTTGGATACATGTTGGCGCTAGACTTGTGTGTTACTTTTTCAGATCATGTGTAAACTGGTCACTATGTTGAGCAAAGACACAGTGCAGCATCTGCTGCTGATGCGATTCTGTGAGCTGTGTAGTGATGCTAGACTCTTTCAAGTCCGCAAGGTAACTACTATTAGATTAACCTAAGATTATCTCTCTGAAGTATGACTTTTGTGCACATCTAATGCTTTTTATTATCAATGGCATAATGCAATATGGGTGGGACTACAAATCCTTGAGTTGGAGAATCATTTTAAGCATGATCATTATTACTACTGTTGCCTATGTTAAGCCAGCCTACCCTGTTTTTGTTGTCTTCACAATGTTGATTCTCTTTCATAAGTGTATATTGTTCCAGGTTTGTGCAGCCAATTTTGGTGAATTCTGTTCTATTGTTGGCCAGGAGGCTACAGAAAAACTACTGGTGAGAGGCTTTTAGGCTCTTTCATAGTGTTTTCATTCATTACCTCCATGTTGGGTTCTAGTGACTGACTTTGCTTTGGTTTTGATGCAGATGTCCAAGTTCTTGGATCTGTGCTCAGACAGCCTGTGGGGTATCAGGAAAGCCTGTGCCGAATGCTTCATGATAGTCTCTAATTCCACCTCTCCTGAAGTGCGCCGTACAAAACTCTCCCCCCTCTTCATCAACCTCATCAGTGACCAGTCCCGCTGGGTAAGTGCTTTATCCGTATCACTGCAAATACTTAGAAACACCGTATGCTCTTTGTACCTCTTCACCTGATCCACCACTGCCCCATTTAACATGCAGTGGTGGAGAAACAGTGATAAAGAGAACAACATGCAACTGGTGTAACAACACATTATGTAACATGCTGGGCCACAAATCATACATAACTAAAACTGCACAGGACAGAGAGATTTATTTTTGCTTCTAAGCTCTGTAACAGTTGACATAACATTAGATTTCTCCCCATCCGGTTAGGTGCGGCAGGCAGCCTTCCAGTCTCTGGGGCGTTTTATCTCAACTTTTGCCAACCCCTCAAGTACAGGCCTCCACTTCAGAGAGGACGGCACCCTACTTGAAGTCCCTAGACGTACCTCAGATTGGTAAGAACAGCCGATCTTCACCACTACGGTAGTCGTGAGCTTTCTGTGTCGCACCAAGATTAGGTCTCGTGTCTAATTCTTCGTTTGTTTTGCTCTGTGAACAAATCCGGCTTCTGGTGTTTAGGCTTAAATGCTTCTGGAGAAATGACCTAGTCACTGGGTCATGGCCAGTGCGTAGTTTGTGGCATGTGATGCTATTGGGAGTCACTGTTTTCATACAAGACGTCAACCTGAACAACTGTGTATTGCATTGCAGCGATTCCTCCTTGAACTCCATAAACTGCTCAAACTCTGGTGGTTTCCACCCCGAGCGAACCATACACCACACGCCAGCTAACCAGGATGGCCGCGCCACCCCTTCCCCGGAGCATGTTATGACTAGCGATGGTGAGGACATGCACACTTTTAGTGAATACGCTACGCAGGCTGCAGAGAGTCTCGAAAGCCAAACGCCCACCACACCGTGTAACCACAACAACAACAACAACCCCACAGCCACGGAGAACGACCGCAACAAGAGAGAGAGAGAGCACGCAGATGAGAACTTTAACTCCTTCCACTACTGGAGGTCTCCTTTGCCAGACATCAGCAGGGAACTGGAGCTGCTCAACAGTCCCACGACAGAGAAAGAGGATCAAAATACGGAGGAGGAAAAGGCAACAAAAGAGTGTCCTGCTTTGAATTCCAGTCCCAATAAAGCCACCAGTGACCAGATCCAGAAAGTCTTAGACTGTTTGCAGCCACACATAGATGACCCCGATGTACAAGGTAAGAACACTTATCTTGGAGGACGGACGGAACAGTTGTATGACTTTAATAAAACGTTTTTTGTAAAGGAAAGTATATTTTTTTTAGTTCTTTTTGTTTTTTGTTGCTTTTGACTTATGTTAAAACGACAACAATTGACCATGCGTGTCCCAACGTGTGTTCACTTGCATGAGTGACATTCCAGTGAGTCCTGGTGACTCATTGGAATGTTTAATTGAGCTCTGTGTGTGTGTGTGTGTGTGTGTGTGTGCATGTGTGTGTATGCGCCTTCAGCTCAAGTCCAGGTTTTGTCAGCAGCTCTTAAGGCAGCCCAGCTGGACGGTCCAACAGACACCAGCCCGACAGAAGCCCAGTCGGACGGGCAGCCTGAGGGCAGCACAGACAGCCTGTCTGCTGACAGCGGCATGGAGGTCCAGTCGGAGAGCACCGCCAGTCCCACAGAGGAGGCGGAAGAGGAGGAGCAAGCAGAGGAGACCCCTTCTGTTTTTACTTCCTGCCAGATCAAGGAGCACGGGGAGAGGGAGACCCAGACGGAGCCACAAGATTGCCAGGAAGAGTCTCCTCCAGACTCCCCTTTTCTGGTGCGGGATGATTCAGATCACAGCAGTGTGGTAAATAGACTCACTGTATCAGTCGGGCCCATGTTCAGGCAGTGCGGGTCTCTGTGTGGAGGGTTAAGGCCAATATATGCTCCCGAGTTGCACACGCCTTAGCTTAGTCCGCAGTGAGCGTAGTATACATCTGCCCCACTGTGCCTTGTCTTGCTTAGCCTCCCGAAATAGAACACATTCTAATATGCTTATTTCAAAATTATTATATTTCTTTCCAGCGAGTCTCTTAGTTATAGGAAACGATCTGTGCCGATGGAACATAGTATTTATAAAATATAGCATTTGGCTGCTCAAACAGCAAGGAAATCCCATAGGGAAATCCCTATCTTGTCATGTGCCAAGTGGTAGTCTTAAGGTTAATAATGCTCCAGCAACTTTTCTATCCAGCGACTCTTATAATTATACCAGGATTGTCAAAGGCGGTTCTGTGCAAGTACAGGAGGTTGTAGTAAAGATGCTTCATTCCAAAGCACTGTGGCATATGGGCTTGCATCCACAAGACTGCTGTTGGTAGTAACATTTTTGCCTCAGGCTACGTCAAGCCCAATCTGCAGGTTACAGCGTAGCTTCGACACAGATGCATGAATTGGCCTTTAGACTTCAATATAAGATATGGTTCCAAGAGGTATGGTCTTTCTCAGGAGTCTGAACTGATTGAGAGCGTCGAGGAGGAGGGGAAAGAGGACTCTGCTCCCAGCCCAGTTCCTGAGGAGAAGCCTAAGATCCAGGTCAGTCTGTCAATACCAAGCCAAGTATTATGACCTTTCAAACTGGTCTTTGCTGTCCTTATGTCCTTACTAGCCTAGCTATGCACTGATCAGTTGATTTTCCCCCACATGTCTTTATTCATTCCTTTTACTAAATAATGAATGTGTTAATATGCTTAGTTCACTCTGGTGTCCCCATACAGAATGTCATCCCCCAGCAGCTCTTGGACCAGTACCTGTCTATGACTGACCCAGCCAGGGCTCAGACGGTGGACACTGAGATAGCCAAACACTGTGCCTTCAGCCTGCCAGGCGTGGCCCTTACTCTGGGCCGGCAGAACTGGCATTGCCTTAAGGACACCTATGAGACCCTGGCTACCGACGTGCAGGTGAGCACGGGGAAAGGGGGTTAGCTTTGGAACGTTTTCTGCTTGTGGCAGAAAATATGAAGTGAATCAAAGGGCTTTGATGTGTCCCACTAAACTTTCCATTTAATACAAGGTACTTCCGTATATGTATGTTCTGTGTGCATTTACATGTTTCTATATCAAGCGCAGTGTATGTTTAGGCAGACCACAGTAGTCAGCCATCAGCTGACTCAACACCTAGTGTATGTACTCATTGGCCCTTTGATGAACAAGGTTTTTTTTTTACATAGTTCCTCATAATTTCCCTTCTCTTTCTGAGTTCACTGCAGCTCCACCTTTGTGTTGCACACAAAGACTGTTGTCTTTTCCGTTAAACCATTTCCACTGACACAATAGAAAGGGTTTGTTTCACTCATTTGCTTGACTCTATTACAGGTACATTGTATTTACTTTTGGCTAAAATTCCCATTACGGGTGTTGCAATATAACCGGTATTGACGATATAAGCGGTATTAAAACATTACAAATGTATATTATACTAAAAATACACACATAATATTGAAGGAAGTCAAAATGCAATACAGGTTAACACTGTAATGCACTGACATCAGTCCAGCTGTGTCCTGATTGCCTCACATTATAATTTTATGATGATCTTATTATCATAGACATTCATTTACTTAATCACAATCGTGATCATGGCAATGAACACGCGCGCACACATGCATGCAGGCGCTATGCTTCCTCTCAATACTGCTCCATGCTGCCTGTGTTCAACTACAATCTCCTGATCATTCTTTGCATGCGCACTCCTGCCTCCACCTGCTCCTGTAGACTTCATGTCGGCACTTGAAACAGCAGCATATTGAAGCTACTTGCAGCCCCGCCGCAAACGTATTCTTGCACATTTGATGGCAACTGTCTGTAGGTTGTTGTGTTTAAGCCTTGATTGGACCAGCCTAGTGTCTGTATAACAAATTAACCAATGGGCCGCGGTCGCTAGCTTATGGGCCAGTCGTTGGCAATTTTTAATTTTTTTTTACTTGTATTGAAAATGATATCGATTTGTCGGCCCACTGGGAAAACGCCCAGTAGGCCAGATTGCCAATCCAGCCCTGCTACCATATGATTAGAAGCCCCCCCGAACTAATCCATTTTGCCAAAGATATTTGTTAAATAGCATACAGTACTGCTATGTTTTAATACATTGCTTTAATAGACGAGTGGCATGACTTTAAATGACTTGACCAATAGGACCAACAAACTAATAAAGCACATTTCCACCAGATCCGAGAAGGTGGCATTATTCTCTGGTTAACACATGCTTCTAGTCAAACTCATTGTGAGACCACTGCATGAGCACATTTAACTATCGCCTTTCCTCTTTGCCAGTGGAAGGTGCGTCGTACGCTGGCCTTCTCCATCCACGAGCTAGCAGTGATTCTTGGGGACCAGCTGACAGCAGCTGACCTGGTGCCTATTTTCAATGGTTTTCTAAAAGACCTGGACGAGGTCCGGATCGGCGTTCTCAAACACCTTTATGACTTCCTCAAGGTTAGACGATGTTTATTGGTATTAAATGTATGTGTTTGAATGTATGTATGTAATGAAGGGAGTAAAGTAATTCACATTTTAAATGTCTTAAACGCTTGGTTTCTAAGAAACCTGTGCATGCCTTTTTTAAGCACAAATAAATATCTATGGCACGGAGTATGTTCCTAACAACAGCTAAGCAAATTCATATCCATCTGTGTTGCAGCTACTCCACGCAGACAAGAGAAGGGAGTATCTGTACCAGCTGCAGGAGTTCATGGTGACGGACAACAGCCGCAACTGGAGGTTCAGATATGAGCTGGCAGAGTAGGTTTCCTCTCAATGGGAGATTCACTTAATTATATTTACTTTTCTGTTATTTGGCTGATTCTCTTGCTTTGACACTTTACTGGCTGTTTCTTTTCAAACCACTGTTTTAACCACTCATTCTGTATACAGCATAAGCTCTCGCTTTCTCCTAGTCCTTCATTTACACACTTTTTTAATGCTCAACCTCCTTGTTTTTATAATGCCCAACCCCCCTTTGTTAGTTTAGTGAGAGGAACATAGACCCACTCACTTCTGTACAACAATCGTTGCTTTGCATTCTGCAAGAACGTAACCTAACTGAAAGCTTACAATAAATGCAGACCTGAATGTGCGGATGCTTTTCAGGTAATTTGTTTATTCCCAGCCTGTATGAGCCGCTTCCTTCAATTGTTAATTTCTGTGTCTCCTCCAGGCAGTTGATACTGATCATTGAGTTGTACAGCCACTACGATGTGTATGACTACCTCAGGCAGATTGCTCTCACACTCTGCTCAGATAAAGTCTCAGAGGTTCGGTGGATCTCCTACAAATTGGTGAGTGTGTTCAGTTGAGGTGCTCTAAATCTGGACATGTGTGGTGAAATGATGTAACGTCAGAAAAGGAAAGTGTAACTCCACCTAGCCAGACAATGCTAGCCTGTGTGGTAGCTAGATGTTACGCTCAAGGCTGAAATAACTTTAATTTCACCTAGACATATCACACAATGTTTTTTTTTATTTGCTCATTGTAAATAATGTATGGGTTCGGCTACAGGTCACTAACAAAATCCAACTTGAAATGCTTGGCCAACCTTTCCTCACATTTCATGAGAATAGCTAGTGTGTTGATTATGACCCTGCATTGAATGTGGGGGACAACATGCCGTGTTACCACCAGGATCATTGTGCATGTTGTTAGTCTTGTTGTTAGTCTCCGGGTGGAACGGGTACTTGAATAATCTCACATTAATGGATACATAAAGGAGACAATTATCTAAACAAGTCAAGTTTGTTTAAAGTGTGTTAAGTACAACAAGTCACAGAGCCATTACATGTTCTCATTATCATCACATTCCCTGTAACTTTGGGTGATCTCGTCTAGATGCCGTACCCAACACACTGCTGCACACTTTACATCTTTGAGAACCTGAATTTGTTTTGTCAGGTTGTGGAGATCCTGCAGAAGCTGTATACATGTGGAGGTCATGACTTGGGACTTAACTTCATCAATGAGCTCATAGTTAGGTTCTGCCACTGTCCCAAGTGGGTGGGTCGGCAAGCGTTTGCATTCATCTGCCAGGTAAATCCACCTCTCACTTGTGAAACAGAAAGTGGTGACAGAGCAGCTCATCACACACTATTTACTTGGAAGCATATTAATATGCTGTATGAAGTCATGCTTTATTTAGTTGTCAAACTCGTCCTGCGACTTATGTATATTTGGTCTACTGCATTGTGCATACCAACTATGGCCAAGAGATGGCACTCTGTACGTTTCAGCTTAATTTACTATTGAAAACTGGCTACTGCACCATAGCCTGGCTATTTCTCTGCTCTGCTGTTTGCTGAGATTATAGTGTGGAACCCCTGGTCACTTTAGAGTTCACCCAACTACCCTGGATAGCGGACCTATGTGTGTCCATGGGGGTGGCTAAGCATGATGACGTTGAAATGGTGGTGGAGCTATATGAATCAATAACAAACAGCTGATTTGTTAAAGGCTTCAGCTGTACTTTTTTTTTTTTTCTTTAAGTGTGCCGTCCAGATAATATAGTCTAGCTTAATTGCTGGTTTATTGGCTACGGGCCATTTTTTTTAATGTCAACTGTGATAATTAACTTAATACCGGGTGCTTAAAAGAAGAACAACAGCAATAACTGATTTTCTTTTTAAGTATATTATACTGGTAATCTTCCATGTTCTCAAACATTGATTACATCATGCTGGGCCTGTGAGTCACCATTTAATGTAGTCATAGGAAGCACCCTTGTTTACTACCAACATGTCTGATTATAACTGTGGGGTTTTTGTATCCATCACTAATTTAACAATGAGCCAGTTTGGCAACTAGTCTGTCTTACCAAACGTGCTCTGACAGAGGAAACGGTTCTTCCGCAAGGCACAGTTCTCTCTGCCTCGCCCAGGTAATATTGTACAGTAGACTAGGCCACCTCCTTATGATGTGTTTCTCTTGGCACTCCCTGCTAGTGCAGTACCAAGCCTAAATATGAGGGAGAATGCCATTTTAAATGCTTCTGCTCCCCAAAAAATGTCTGTGCCCAGTCCTAACTGCTTTTGTCTTTCTTGACCTTGGAACCATGCCCGTTACTGTGTATTGTTTGCATTAGAAAGCACTGCTTTGTAACTCTATCGTCAAAGGTGCCAACATCTCGTTCATTCTACCTGTATAGTCCTATTCTACTGTACAGAATATAATGGTGTACTTCCCTCAGGCTGTAGTGGAGGAGGACTGCATGCCTATGGACCAGTTTGCCCAGCACCTCCTGCCCAGCTTGCTAAGCCTCTCCTCAGATCCCGTAGCAAACGTCCGGGTGCTGGTTGCCAAAGCATTGCGACAGAGTGTCATGGAAAAAGGTAACTTGAACTTAAAAGCAGTTTATTCTTGATCATGCACAATCACATAGGGTGGGGGGGTTGGCCTGTCATGATATTTGCTATATCGACTTATGTGATATACGGACAGCACCTCGATCATTTTTCAGACTGCGATAATATTGTGTTTACACACGTGTTGCTGACATAAGACATTGAAGCCATGCTGCGCTGCTAGAAGGCAGCGCTACCCGCGCGCGCACACACAGAGAGAGCAGACAGTGATAGGTGTTTTTCCCGCCAGCTGCATAATTCCAGCCGACTAGGTTCAGAAGAATACATGTGAAAATACAGCATTTGTTTTATTCACTTCAAGGTTTGTTTAATAATCATATCTGCGGCATAAAATTCTCTTCAATTGACAATAGCATTTATTGCGATTATTAC
>JAODVN010194724.1:0-12559 GCA_025434125.1 Chologaster cornuta
TAGCATTGTCCTTCATAAGTGTGTATACAGTATGTAATTCTGTAATGCTAGTGCTTTATTTAGATTACTAATTTCAGTTTTGATGTGTATTTTAAGTTATAACCGTATTTATTTTACAGATTTACAGCCAGACTTGTGTTAGGTTTGTCAGTTAAATACCTCACTATAAGTTTAATGTCACATTTGGTCATTAGAGTTATGTATTGCTCGTCAAGCATGTCAATCAAAAAACCTCTTATTGTCAAGTAGGCGGATCTTAAAGCTCTGCGACTAGCACTACCCTAATGTTAACACAGCTGCAGTGGTTCTAATAACGCTGTCCCAGTTGATCACATAGCATAAGGGCCTCATAATAAGGGCCTCCATGTGTGAAAGGGGACAAGCTCTTCCAGTTTTTTCTCCACATTTCTGCATTCTATTAACTCCCTGGTGCTTGGTGTCTTTCAGATTCTGATCCTGGATGTGATTGAAGTGGTGCCAGAACCGGGCCAGCCCCTCACCAAGAACAAGTTCAAAGTGCTGTACGAGAAGGAGCAGAAGGGGCCAGTCACCGCTCTGTGCCACTGCAGTGGCTACCTGGTGTCTGCCATCGGACAGAAGGTCAATATGTGGTGTTTCCCATTCATTCACAATACCACGGCAGCCTGCCACAGTAGCATAATGAACCAAACTTATTGTAGAGATCGGTAGTAAACCTCCCAGCTTAATCAATGCAAATGTCAGTTTGCTTTAATGTGTGTTCCACGGGGGCATAATGTTAGCGATCGGCGTCGCACTGGTCACCGTGGTCTTTCTCCGCGGTGCGATGGACTGGTGGTGTTGAAGCGCCCTCTCCTGTCCCCTCCACTAGATCTTCCTGTGGAGCCTGAAGGACAATGACCTGACAGGCATGGCCTTCATAGACACACAGCTGCACATCCACCAGATGTACAGCATCAAGAACTTCATCCTGGCTGCAGACCTCATGAAGAGCGTCTCCCTGCTGCGCTACCAGCCGGAGAGCAAGACCCTGTCTCTGGTCAGCAGGGTGAGCAATGAGCATGCCGCCGGAGGAGTGATGCCCTGATGAAGGGCAACTAACCCCTCAGGAGGAACAGTGTGTTTACAGAATTGCACGTTTGTTTTCAACTTTAAAGTAGTCGGGGAAACCTAATCATGATCTTATTTGATTGTCCTCGAGGTGTTTTTATAGTCAGGATAAAACAGTGTGGCCAAGTGACAAGGGAGATAAACTATTACCTCTGTGCTGCACAACATGCCGTTTAGTGTTTATCAATGTAGTTGTAGATTCCAATTAAGTATTCAGTGTGCTCCCTTGGTTCCCGCCACAGGTTCCCGGGGGAGTTTCTGAGTGGTTTATCGGCAGTGCTGCACCCCTAGCTGCTAGAACATCATTATGTGGCTCAATTAATTCACACTTATTCTGATCTGTGTTTTCTAATTCCAACGGGGTACCTGCTGGTGTGTTGTTTTGGCTACAGGATGCCAAGCCTTTGGAGGTATACAGCATTGAGTTCATGGTGGATAACAACCAACTTGGATTCCTGGGTAATGCACCGTTTCTCTCTACAAACATTTGGAAAAATATATATAAGCAATGTAGGACTTACAAAATTGATACTAATCAAATATATGAAGTCTTCGAATGCATTGGCCTTAGGGAGAAACAAATAAGAAAATCTCACCAGCCTTGTATTTTCTCGACTCTTAGTATCGGATCGAGACCAGAACCTGTCAGTCTACATGTATTTACCTGAAGGTAGGGGTGTGATGAATTCATGTTTAAACTGGTATTGGCACATCGAATGTGCCTGCAGTCATGTGATCTATTCTATTTTGTGGGGAACCATTGCAGCCAAAGAGAGCTTCGGGGGCATGCGTCTGCTGAGGCGAGCAGATTTCAACGCCGGCGCTAACATCAACACGTTCTGGAGGATGCCCTGCCGAGGGGCCCTTGACACGGGCAGCAAGAAGTCCCTCACGTGGGACAACAAGCACATCACCTGGTTTGGTGGGTAAAGCCGTCTTTTCCATTGATGCGGTCTCTGATGTCACTGCAGGCTATCATGTATACCCTATGTAAATGTTAGCTATTTTTGATGATGTAACTATGGCTAAGGAATAAACAAACAAGCTGCCTGGCTCAATATCCCACTTTTGCCGTGTGTGCTGAAATAATGTAAAGATTGTCAGTGTCCACTAAGGACAATACATTAGCTATTACCAAATGTCTGCAAAGTAAAACGGCTTCAATCTTTAGACACAGCACTTCATGACCAGATAGAGTGAGGATTTGTGATTGACAGCAGCACAGTGTAGAGTCCTGTGTTCATCCATCTTTGTCAAGTCCATTTGAAGGACTAAGCTAGCATGCCCTGTGCACGCCCACAGCCACACTGGATGGAGGGGTGGGGCTGCTCCTGCCCATGCAGGAGAAGACTTACCGCAGGTTACTGATGTTGCAGAACGCTCTCACCAGCATGCTGCCTCACCACGCTGGCCTGAACCCAAAGGCATTCAGGTTTGACCCCGCCGCGGTTTTCTCTATGCACAATTCGCTACCTTATGGGAAGTGTATGCAGCATGATAGTTATCACCCCACCAACACAGGGATTTGATATAGTCAGCTTTTGCAAGCTAATACACATCTTGCATTTTGCTATCTTACCCATTGTGTGTGTTGAATCAATCCGATACTTCTAAACAGCCCTGGCTCCGTATGGAGTAACAAACAAAGCGACGAACATTGCTCATATCAAAGCCGTAGTACAAGGTATATCTATGTGTGAGGAGGCGCAGGAGGAGGGCCGCAGAGCGATACTGTTCGATTTGAGTTCGTAGTTAGCAAGAATGACTGATCCTGCCTGTAGCTCACTGAGGATGTTATCATCAACCTGCATTCTGTTGGCATAGGATGCTGCATGCTGACAGGAGAACCCTGCAGAATGCGGTGCGGAATATTCTGGATGGGGAACTCCTGAACAAGTACCTCTATCTGAGCAGTATGGAGCGCAGCGAGCTGGCGAAAAAGATTGGTACCACGCAAGACATTGTAAGTAAATAACATAGCTAGAGAAATATGCAGTTCATCAACATAATGCATGGGTCCACAATATATGTATTGTTTTCTCATCTAGATTCTGGATGACCTACTGGACGTCGACAGAGTCACAGCTCATTTCTGAGCAGCATCATTCCCCTGCCAGAAACATGCACAGAAGGCAGTTTTATATTGTTTTGTTACGACCATCTTTAATGGACATTTTTGTGAATGTTTTCCTAGAATATTTTGTACACAAAATAAATTAATGAAAAAGCTAGTCTTTTTTCATACATCTCTTCTAAAGAAGATGATAAGAACAGACTGCTGAGGTAGGGTATTTCATTCTTATCATTCATATTCTTCCATGCAAAATAATCCTCAAACACTCTTGTTAATGCTTGTTGAAAGTTACATGCCACCAGTCTAAAAACAATTAGCGTCATTTAGATGTACGTACGTTCACTGTTTTCTGTAACACAAAGACCATAACCGATCACTTTAGTTCATCAGATCAAACAATTGCTTCAGAATTTTAAAGGCACTCTTGATTATTGTGCTGCTTAATAGTCTGTAATCTGAATACAGACTAAAGGGTTCTGTATAAAAACAACCCAATATAAAACACTAAAACTAGTATAGTTTGAGTTGGCAGTTGACATTACAAAAACACTAGCCATTGCAAAGAGCACAGTCCGACCAGATCCATAGAGATCGGGTCAGTATTATGAAGGCAAGTAGCACAGTCCAGGGCAACAATTTGTATTATTACATTATATTACAATTATTAGCAGAATGTGTTAATGGAATTACTCGAGCTACAATAAGGTGTATTGATTTAGTCCGTATTCTCTGGTCCTCAAGGTAAAAGGAATGCATGCTGCTCTATCTCAGGTAGTCATAAATATCAGCATCAAGCGATAGCAGACCGAAGTAAGACAGTAGGTCCACAAATGACCGTGTCAGACGCATCACTGCCATCTCTGATCTGTAAAGAAGACGGTAAGAGGCCAGAAGTTACCGGTAACTTGTTCCAACATTACAAAGAATGAACATTTTTTAACTTATAAAATCCTTACCTCAAAGCCAGCTCAAACTTAAGGTTCTCCCAGGCTGTCCACAACCAGCGGAATAACCAGAGTTTAGGCAATACCCCCGGTCTCTCCACCTGGATCTTCCCCCATCCACGGACCGCACTAAATCCCAGTGATTTACATAGCGTCACCTTCCTATAACAATGGCCTTGACACTTTTTTTGTCATAAATAATCTCATGTAGTTTAATGGCCTATGTTAATATTTGGTTCGGTTTTCTGAAAACATTCATTTATGTGAGGGTAATGTTGCTAGGATATTGAATGGCATTACACCCTCTCCCAATGTCAGCACGCTACACGCATCGTGAAGGGGTTTTATACATGAACAGCGTTTGCGGTCGTGTAGAACATGTCTGCTTTTTGCAGAACGAAGCACACGGAGCTACCGATGTGCGTGAACTCTGACCAACTTTACAAAACAAGTCCTACCCTACAGTAGGCTACAGCATGTGATGATCAATATCTACATAATCAAGCATTTCACAGAAGACCTTTCAGGATATACTAAATCTGCAAACAACTAAAAATCTACAGCAATGTATCAAAAATATCTGCGGGGTAATTTTAGTGTGCCTTGCACCGCCCAAGGATAGCTACGTGGGCTACGCTGTGGACAAGAATGGCCTGTGTTGTGCCGATATGGTACGAACTCACCTCTTGGCCATAACAAAGTAGCGATCCACTGGCGCCCCCAAGCTGATGTTGATGCTCCGGACCGTGTTGATGTTACGGAACACCAGCAGCATGGGCCGGGGCATGGATTTCAACACCTGCATGATGCTCTCGAAGCGGTGGGTGGCCATTTCCCGCATGTACCTGGTCTCCTCTCCGCTCAGGACATTGCCGAGACCCAGCTCCCGCATGTTGATTGGCCGTTGCAGCAGCATCTCACAGAACAGGAAGTACTCTGCAGAATAACACGTAAATAAATGACCTATAGGCTACAATACATTACACATTAATATAGCAGCAGTGTGTGTGTGTGTGTGTTTGTTATGTTAGAAGCTTCGACAAGATCTCTGCATAGTATTAATACACGAACACAGGAATGATGAGCGCACTGCGTTAATATGAAAGGTAAACCGCCCTTACGCTTGACCCCAAGGGCGTCGGCATATTTCTTCATGCCCGCCTCATTCCGCAGGACTATGGACCTCCATAGTTTACACAGGGCCACTCTATCGCTGCAAGGTCAAACGGTACATCACATTAGTGCCATCATTTGCACTAGCGTTACGCCAGCATTCTCTCAGCTGTGTATCCTAAAGCACACTGTACCTTTGATTGAGGTATTCATATAAGCCATGGTCCAGGAGCACCAACTCCACCTTGTTGTCAGGACCTTTTCTCACTAGGACTGTGGGGGGGAAACGATACGAATAAGGTATTGCTATACATGCATTTGCCATTGAACAGGGGAAAGAGCACCACAAATCACATGTCAAATTATGTTGTTATACTGCCATCTTTAGTTCAAACTGTGTGCTGCATTAATCTATTTGGCAATTTTGCATGTTTGGTTCTACTTAAAACTGTAAAGCAAGTTATTTAGAAGAAAGCGTATTGATATTTGAACTTGATCAAAACAAAAACACCTCTCCCTTCAATGCCCCACAAATTGGAAATGCACTGCGAAGGCTAGCATATTTTTCCTATGCCGTTTGCATCACTTAGTTTGTGTTCCTATTTACAGAGCAAGGGCTGTGTAAGTACCAGATCATTTTTTTCAGCATGCACAGAGAACAGCAAGATAGTGGCAACCGCAAATACATTTTATGGGAATATGACAAAATGTGTATTAGCATGCAGTTGCTTACTTTACATGTAATTGTCACTTTTCTATATCCCACAGAGAACCCAGATTTGAACAAGAACTCCTTCCTCTATTATACATCATGTTTTCACATATTTGTTCAGCAGATCTATTATTAATGACAATGCTGGAAAATGTGTTTTCCATTTATAGTGCCTTGCCGACACAAACATGTACCCACCATTGCCAGGATGTGGGTCTGCATGAATGAAGCCTGTGTAGAAGATCTGCTCGGCAAACGTCCGGACAAGTTTGTCGGCAGTCTGCAAAGAAAGGATCTTTCATGTGAGAGAGAAAGGGCAATATCTGGACCCATCTGCATAATCCCCATCCAGTCACTTACGTCTTTCAAACTGAGGCCCTGCCGTCTAATCTCGTCCACGTTGTTGATTTTGCAGCCGTCACAGAACTCAGCAGTCAGCACTCTCTGGAGGGGAAAAGACTTAAAGGCTTAATCTGTTTGGGGTTCATGGAGAAGTGTCGACGTCAACATATACGGTACCAAACACTTTGACTCACCTTGCTAGTTTGCTCCCAGAAGACTTTAGGAACAACAACGAATTTGAAATGTTTCAGCTCATCTGCACACCTCTCAGAGTTTCTGGCCTCGTTTTCAAAGTCCAGCTCTTGAGCCAATGTCCCCTTCAGGTCCTAAGCAGGTCAGAGTGACACCAGCATTAAGACACCCTCCTGCCGTCTGTGTGGAGACGCAGCAAGTACGGTGAGCAGAACAAAAGACACGCTCCTGACCTTGAGGACCCATCTGAATCCAAAGCTGGGATGCATGAACTCAACGATGTCCAAGAGGATCTCCAGCGTCCTGATGTCTCCATCGAATCGCTCCCGCAGGTCGATGTACTGCACCTGGATGACCATAGTGTATTGTGTTACCTGCTGAAAGAAAAGCTGATCCATTTGCAGTCTGTGTGTCAAATAGCACAACTTGCCTTTACAGCAACAGGGGTTCCGTCAAACAACTCTGCCTTGTGGACCTGGGCCAAGCTCGCAGCAGCTATGGGGTCATAGTCAAACCGTTTAAATAGCTGGTCTGGGGTGCTGTTGAAGTCTTCTTGAAAGAGAGCATCTACCTGAGGCCAGACAGATAACATCGAATGTAGGGACTTAAATAATAAAAAAGCATGCATACATAAAATATATACAAGTACAGTGCAATCAGAGAAGGGTTGCTGTAGGAACATTTACAACCTTCCCAACCTGTCAATCACGTGGCAATAATAACCAATCAGATTACCTCATTTTCATTAGCAACCCCTGATGTTCCACAAACAAAAAGGCAATTGTTAGTGACTATCAGTCAGACTAGTAACTAACGATCTGGTAAAAACAAAACAGGATAACCCTTTCTTTCACACTAGTCTTGCGTAGAGATACAGTAACGTGTGTACGCATCACAGCCATTGTTGGATCTCATGTTGTGAATACGGTACAGTATATCCTTGATTAAAGAAGTGGATGAGTCTCTGTAGAAAGCTGTTTGGCTTATTTGGCAAGAAGCACACTGCAATAGAATTAGGAATGTGAGAGAGAATCTCATAGGATGTAGCACAAACCACAAATAACCAGTAACCAATGGCGAGGGGTCTTACAGGGAGGGGTCATAAAGATATATAGTTTGGTGGATTATCCCTTCCCTACTTGGGAGCTTGCAGTCAAGATCTCACCTCTTTGTACCTCCTGTTCAAGGCCCTGTCCTCTAGCACCTGCAGAGTACGGATGTATTCTGGAGGCAGGAGGTGGTTGAAAGAACACAGACCTTGGCCTAGCTTAATGTATATTCCTCCATTCTTAATGGCACCATTCACCATGTTGTCTGCTGCCCTCTGGTGGCAGGCTGACATTGCAGCCAAATACAACGGGCTGTTCTAAGGAAGAAGTCATTGTGACACGATTGATTGACAAGAGACAATACACAAAGCGTCATAATATGTGACACTAATTGATGAACCCAAACAAGTCTTTTTTCTGTTTCAACCACCAATGCTTGTCACCATACCTCGTCAAAGCCACGCAACCCTACGTTGGTAGTCCACCAGTAATCCACAGAGATTAAGAGTCCTACAGACAAAGACCTGAGGAGACACAAGTGGCAAGTTACATTTGATCCAAAAGTGAACATGCATTGATGCCAAAGATGGAGTCGTATTACACCTGCAAAACCGACCGAGCCCTTCTATCACAACCGCCATCCTCCTCCGCTCCTGTGGTTCTGACATGGCATAGTGAATACCCACTATGACTGGCAGACCTACAGACACGCCAAGAAATGTCTTCTGCCACAGCCCTCTGCCCGTCCTTTCCCTTAATACATTGGAAGGCAAACAAGTCCAATTCAGTTGTTACAGTCTGTTACAAATGCTCAATACACACTTAACAAGCGACCCCTAGCATGGCGTGTGGTGTTACTCTATTAAGACTGTGGCCTGGCCTTCTGAAGAAAAGAACACCGGAACATATAGACAAAATATTAATTGTGTAAAAGTGTTTCATGTGAAACACAAGGCATCTTGGGAAACAAGGAAATATTTCAGGAATCCGTCTAATCTTTCTTCATACCCCCATCCCCAACAACACACACAAACACAACAATCCCAGCAGCGTTTCTATGACCTCCCCCACATGTATTTATTGGAGGCACCTGAGTGAAGTGAATGTTCTCTTCAACTGATGCGGTGAGCCAGGATGTGGACCTCTGTTTATTACGGCCATGTGACGTACACACAACCTGAACTGGGAAAATAAACGTGTTATTCATATGCAACTACTATGTAACTACTTTCATGTTTAAGTCAGTCAGTACCTTTTTCTCTCTCCCTCGCAAGTTTGAATAACATAAACATGTTTGCAAAGGGGAGGGGACAGAATACAGCAAGGCCATTCTGACCGGCTGGGAAAACTGTTGTTTTAGCTTTTTCCATCTGAGGGACACAATGTCTCCATGCCTGACAGTGATTTATAGATAGCACTGAAGCACTGATAGCAGGGACTGGGACAGTGTGTCATTTCAGATTACATGATTTCTCTAATCAGAGAGCATCTTGTAAAACTTTAAATGGTACAATTAATCACCTTCATTTTTTAACGACATACAGTAATCATATTCATAACTAATGTGTACTGTAGGCTACTGTCCACAGACCTACCATACATGTCTGCTGCTAGCTGTTCATGTTAGAAACATAATGTTATTAATTACAGCCATTAAGAATTTACCACTTTGGAGGTCTCTTCTGCCATGCTCTTGGGTGCTGGGTCTCAATACAGCTGTTGTCACTGTAAACAAATACATACATGTAGTATTCCTTGTTTTATCGCTAGCATGCCTGAATCCTTAACAGTAACACTACACTACTCCCAGCACTCACACCGACAGCAATTTTGTAGCTAGGTCCCGATCCTGGTTGTAGCCAGGTCGCTTTGTAGCCTTCCTGGTGGGCGTGTTTGCTCTGTCGCTAGTGGGTGGTGTCTGCCCTGTTACTGAAAGAGGTACATTAGTGTGTCTGTCTTGCTACAAAGTGAACAAACCATGTAGATCAATTTAGAAATAAAACTCCTGGTAAATGAACAAGCGCAGTTTCTCCTCCATTATCGATCTCCAAAAATAGGGAGGGGAATCGCCGACACGTCCACACATTTACTCTCTGAGTGTTGAGTCGCTACAAAAAATGTCACTGAAAATGTGAATACATTTCGATGTTGGTCAACTCCATAGTATAACAACTCTCGCAGCCGCCAAAGCACCGGCCGATAATGGCTCGCTGTCGCCCGGCGCTTGGTTTCAGCCACCAGTTCAGGGTTCATGTGGTTTAGCTGGCAAACAAATTAGACGTCACTCGTTTCTGCTCCTCCCCTTATTAAATAGAAAAAAATAGAATAATATATAAATGTATTGATTTTATTTGTATATCATTTGAACATGTAAGAAATAAATATATTTTTTATTTTATAAAAATAAAACTTTTTTTTTTCAAGAGTAAAATTTACTTATTCATTTATTAATTTATTAATTAACGAATTAATTAATTAATAACGTCTGAGTTAATGAGATTTATACAAACAGGAAATGTTGTTACTTTTGAAAAATTGTGCCTCATTGTAAAATAACTGTAATGACGAATTATCTTCATCATATGTATATTATATTGCATCATATTACATCATATCTCAAACAGTCAGAGGTCCCCTCCTGGTCCCCAAGCTCTGCGAACCATGGATGTAGCCTATTAAACGTCAGATCACATAACAAGTCCACCGGTTGTTGTGCGTCAGTCTATAAATTGTCCCCCCTACGGGTGCTTTAACTATAAAAAAAGCTATATAAACTGCATAGGAGCCATTTAGCGAAATGTGCTGAGCTCTAATAAAATTGTTTAATATGGTGATCCATTGCAAAAATGCAAAGAAGAACGTGTATGCAAAAGCGCAATTTCCGTCACCAGACAGCGTCGCTGCAGTCTGCGCTTTCCTGTTTACGGGCGGGAAGAGCGAACGGACCTCACGGTCGTAGTGTTTTATCGACAACATATATCGGCAGTACACTTGTTTGGCTTCAGATGTATTTTTTCGCATTTTGTTGACTGGTAAGGCACTGCGAGAGCTGGGATTGTATTTTAACTTTACCGTAAAAAAAGTTAAAGGTATTTGACGGGTGCAAAGAGATGGAGGATCCTGCAGATTCCGGCGGTGGCAGTGCAGCAGAGGGCCCCGCGGTGCAGGTGGCAGATATCTGCTCACCGAGTGGGTCTCTTCCCCTGCGGTTGGTGGAGTGGAAAGTCAAGGCTGGCTGTCTTGTTAATGTTGACTCTGTGCTGGCAGTATGTGTCCCCATTTCCCTGGAGACAGAGACTGGGTCAACGACACAGGAGCATGTAAACAGGCTGCCCGAGAAGAAGGTGAAGTCGGACCGCGCTGGAGTAGTGAAGGAGCTATGCTGTCAACTTGGACAAGTTATTCCTCCCGGGTGAGTCACCATCTTAACGTGGCAAATAGTAGCTCACCTTCCAAACGCCTGGTAGTGGCAACGCCACCACGTTACCTGTGGCTTCGGCTGTTCTCCGCAAGTCACTATGTTTTCAGTGTCCCCAGCCATCTCAAGTTAGCTGGCTAGCCAGCTAACGCAGCTAGCTTGTTAGCGATACCATGTTGTTGGCGTGCTAGAAACCATGCGCATAACATGTAACAGGAGGGGATGGGTGACAACAACACACACACAATCGCAAACATTAGTTCTTAAGTCTTGCATTTTTGTGTTGGCATGGGTTGATTGTAAAATCAGCAACTATGTAGAGCATTTCATAACTTACTGCTGCTTGACATGCATTCTGATCTCTTCACTTTGTAATGGTAGTTCTGTAATTCATCAACTTGCAACGTCTTTACGCACATGTTATTACAGTGAGTGTAAATAAAATTAAGATTATATGTTGCTATCAAATCATATTTCTAGTAGTTTTTTAGTGGAACCAACAGCGTTGAAATATGTCAAATGTATATTTTGTGATGATAACGTTCATAGGGGACCCTGGCCTTTATAAGATTGATTTGTATTTTACTTTTTCCAAATGTTCTCTAGTTTTAGTTGACTCTTGTTAGTTCACTCTAATGTATTTACTTTTTCTCATCCTGTATAAATTAAAATTATGCAGGATGCTCTAATGTGAAGGTGTCTTTTCCTTTACAGCGGTGTCATCGTCAGAGTAGAGGAATGCAGCCATCCCATAGTTATGAAGGGCTTATGTGCTGAATGTGGCCAGGACCTGACCCAGTAAGGCCATCCACAAACTCTATTTACATTTCAAAGATGTTTTTAACAGTCTTTAAAGTGTAGCTGCACCCCACTCCACCCATTGCAACTTTAAATAATGCTTTAAGGAGCTGAGAGGTGGACCCTAATTTGAATTTGACTACGTATGAGCGTACAAATTGTACAGATAAAAACCAGTCAGGTCCTAGGGTGATTTTATACATAGGATGTGTACCGTAGTTCTGTTTTCAGCCCATAAAATGCATTTTTATTAAACAACTAAAATGTTGTCAATAACACCAATCTATAGCACCAGCATTGATGTGTCTCATCACAAATCAATCATATTACTTTGTTTACAGCTCAAAAAAACATTTTAGGGTGCAGTTACACTTGAACTATTTCAATTTCACACACATTTTTCCTATAATGGCTAGGTGTCCCAAAATATGAATGTGTCTAGTGATGCATTCATTATTTGGCATAGCCTACTGTAGCAGGGTGTTTGCAACTAGTAATTGCAGTTGAATTCTTTCACCACTCCCATGTGTCTTACCTTTTTGTTTTATGATTTGTGATTTGTTCAATAGGTCGTGGAAAACTATGTTTAGTCAAACCTGCATCTATTTTCTATAGAAATATGTATAGAGTTACCCACTGAAATGTCAATGCATGATTAGTGTGTAGATTTCCATTGATTTAACGGGCTGTTATGAGAAAGCTGATCAAAGCCGACATCTTTAAGTTGTTGCTCAAAAGGCCCATGGGACTTATTTGTTATATATAGCTTTAAATTTATTGGAATATACAGTATATGTCTTAACTTGGCCCCTCTGATAAGTATGTGCA
>JAODVN010195043.1:0-12551 GCA_025434125.1 Chologaster cornuta
TGTGTGTGTGTGTGTGTGTGTGTGTGTGTGTGTGTGTGTGTGTGTGTGTGTTTCTTCCCACAATCCTTCCATTCCATTCTCTCTGGTTGTGTGAGCGTAGACGTGCGGAACTCTGTGTGTGCGTGAATGTGTGACCCCGACTGTGTGGAACGACACAGGAAGTCTGGGAGATGGATTAAACACATTGCAGGTGTAACACAGTGTGACCTTATGTAGGTCACATAGGGTCACACTGTGTTAGCTTGCCACCCATGTGTTCCAGAGCTAATAGATAGTGGTGTGTAACTATGTATTGGTAGACAGCAGTCCCTCATAATGTTAGTGTCGGTCCACAATGAGGAAAACATACAGTATTTAGAGACAGAGATTACCATCTTCATCATCTTAACACAAATGGTACATGGACTGCATTTCTTTAGCGTTTTAATCCAAAGCGCTTCACATTATTTGCCACACATTTGACCATTCAACACATTCATACACCGATGGGGCTGTCAGCCATGCGAGGAGACACCTGACCACCGGGAGCAGTTGGGGTTAAGTGATAATGAGGAGTTAGCGGGGTTCGAACCAGCATGTTTTTGACCACCTATCACCCTGCTCTACCACTGCGCCACTAGCTTTCAATGTTTTGATTTAAATTTTAAATTCATTTTCCATTACTTATTTACTATATCTTTTAAGCACATTGAGGACATATACTTGAGGACATTTTTTTAGTGTATTATTAATTTAAGAGGGCAGCCTTTAAGCTCCAGCATCCATTAGACCCTATCTTGTTTTGTGTTTTTCCATTTGCTAATCCCTGCCCAACACAATCATACAGACACACACACACAGGCACACACGCACGCACATACACACAAACAGCATTTCCCTGTTGTAGTTAGTGCCTCAGTCTTTGAACTGACTTAATTGACCACCAGCAAAGTGCAGTCTGTGTGGAGCGGTATAGCAGAGAGGCTGGTTAGGCACAATCGCAATGGGAGCGGACTTAATGATGTGCTGAACATCAAGAAAACTTCCTAACAAGCTGAAAATGCAGTACTCTATATTTCCCAAAGTTCCCTTGTCAAAAACACACACAAGGCTTTAGAAATGCACTATTAGACAATTAAACTGTAAAACATAAATATCATTAAGACATAGTATTCCCGTGGATAATTCATTTAGTAGAGGTAAAACTCTCGTGGGGGAAAGAGAGAGAAAATACAAAAATATTAGAGCGCTGTATGTGCAATTGTCTTTGTTAATTTGCATATTCTCGCTGGAAGAGTGAAAATAACTCAGCGTTATATTTATTTACTTGTTAATAACAAACAGTGTTGCTTTAGAGTTGCCAAGCTCTGTGTGATTTGCATAGTTCGTATTCCAGTTTCTTTATATAAGGTGCAGGGCCATATTGCCCTTTAATGATTCAGGGTATGCCAGAGTGTGTTATTGGGTGTTTCATCTGTTTTTACTTTAATGTGCTAATAAGTTGTCAGAGACGATGATCGCCGATGTCTTTCTCTCATACATAAACCGCCACACCCCCGCATACAGTAGATAATCTTTTGCTTTCCGTTTAGCCTTTGTCAACATTTGCCCAACCACAGCTCTGCGTTTCAATGCCATGCTCGTCCTGCTGTCACCCAGGCTGTATCTTGTTACCACAACACCCCCTCCTGCGGGAGAAATGCCCCCATCCTTCTCGGGAGAGCTCCAGTGCCATTCCCTGCCGATTTGGATGTGCCTTGATATCCCAGCATGCCTCTCTTCAAAGTGACAGAATGTTGTATGCTAGCCTTTTCCTAATCCGTCCCTGAGGCGAGTCCCGGTGATCTGCTCTCGCTACAGCGCACGCACACACGCGCACACACACGCGCGCACACACGCACACTTCACGGCAGATCAAACGCCACCTCGGCCCTCTAAACTCAATCAAGGAGCAGAGATCTGAGGTCATGGCTAAATGGCTCACAGCACAGTATGATTCATTATATAAGCAGATGTTACACTGTACCCAACCTTTGCCAAGTGTAGAATAATATACATGTGTAGAATACATACACACTGTATAATAACTTTCATTTTATTAGCATTATTACTATAGATATTACACTAGGCTTAGCATTATATGTTTAATAAGGTCTTTATTCTGTTTTTAAATAAGTCATTACCTGGCAACATTTCTAACAGGGGGGACTCATCGGGTTAAAGGCTAAATGCCATGAAATATATTCCCATATTCTATTACCTGGACAGGGAAGACTCTCTAGTATTTAGAACGTTCCAGATTACAGGATATATATGTCATCATAGTGCTGCATGAATGGAGGTTACAGTATACGTGAGGTGTAGACAGGGAGTGAGAGAGTAATTTACATTCATGCATGCGCACACACACGCGCACACACACACACACACACACACACACACATACACACTCCATCCAGAAATAAGAAAAAATAAACACAATGAGGCATGCCGATATAGGCTTCCAGGGCCAGGTTAAACCCCCTTCTCTCCTTCCCCAACATCTTGCAGGGCTCTAACCAGTCACATTAAGTTGTCTCACATGTCCAGTCACTTGTCGCCCTTGCTTCCGATAAAGGTAAGGAAGCGAGACGGGCCAGAACCTGATTGTTTCATCTGTCGTCTTCTCCCCACCTAAGGCTAGTCAAAGCGCATTAGCGTCTCACCGCGATGTGTTCATAATTCAAATGGCAATGCTGTCTGTTTGGGTGACGTGCCATGCATTATTCAACACAGTGTCTCCCTGCCTCAAACAGAGCATTGTTTTACACACAAAGGCAAACACAACTATCAAAATAGCAGCCGTTAATTAGCTAATTAACCAAAATAAATCAACGGAGGTTCATAGGAAAGCAAAGCAGGCATTTAACTGACAACTGTACAATTTCTCATCATGCAGTATACAGCTTCAAAAATACCAGGTGCAGAACAACAATCAAAGTTTTTTGTGTATTGTGTCAGTTCTGTCAATACAGTAGCCATATTGCCTTTTGTCTATAATGCTAATTATGACAAAGTTTAAATTAGAGTACAATTGAGGTATGATAATGTTAATACCTGAGACTTCAGTAAATCTGATTGGAAATAGGGTACTGTACATCAGATATCTGCACTATTTCACTACACTCAAAACAATAATGTACATTTGAAGTACTGATTAATCAAAACCTATAAAAAAAACCTTGTTTGAAAAAATTGAGATTCTTATACAGTAATGTAAACAACAAGTCAGAATGATGGCACATTTACACAAATCACACAGCAGAAAGCAGAAAGCTGCCTGCCTGATAAACGGGTGTCAACTAAATCCCACTGGCGTGTGTGAATGCAGTATACCTGACAAGCATTATCCACCCACTTAACTATGTGCTAATTTTGGGAGCAAGTGGCAACCTATCTGTTGTGCAGGGGAACAGAACTATCAGGGAAGTATTCTATTGTTGTCTATTCACGCAAAACACAATACACCACATGGCATCCATCCAATCTGCACAGATACAGTGCACCTCAAAGACAGCTAACACACTCAACGGCCCTCACAGACATACACACAACAACACAAAATGAAACTCGTTTTAAAAAGACACTGATTTATATTCCAAAGTGTTCATGTCAGCTTCTGCCATATAAAAAGCTTCTATTACTAATAAATGAACATGCAATAAAAAAAGATTCCCTTCAAATCTGCCTGTGTTACGTGAATCTTTTATGCAAATGGAATTTAAAATGAGGTGGCGCTATCTTCAGAGACCTTGACTGTTTTTCGCAGCCCTCTATTAAAATTTATGCCTCCGCTGATTTATAAATTTTATTAATAGCCCGGCGCTGAGGAAGGAAGGCAAAAGTGAAATGAAACGACTTCACTTCTCTTTCCTTTTCATTCCCTTTCTTCCATCGCCGTAGCAGCCAGTCCCCTGTTACTACTTGTTTTTCCCATTTCTTCTCCCAGCTCTCTCTCTCTCGCTCGCTCTCTTTGTAACGTCTCATAGTGATTTTATAATTGGGCTCTTCTCATTGTTATTCAAAACCCTGTACAACCAATTAGCAACAGACCCCCCGACCTTCAGTTGCTATGTAATGGTGCTAGCTAAAGACGCTAACTAAAGCAGCTGAGAGCAAAGGTCTGCATATCCTTTAGTTCCTGATTAATAATTCTGTCAACTCTATCACACACATTAAAGAGAATCGCTATTTTAAGTCTCCTGTTATCTTCTAACCTTGTTGTGTGTTTTATGGTTCTTTCATTTTTGTGTTGCCGGGACGCTGTTATTAATCTTTAACAATGACCCCGCCGCTCCTTCCCAAATGTCTTGTCAGATAAATGTCGAGACACAAAGGATAATGAGTTATCTCCAGCCCTAGGGGCTGGGGGCGGGGCAGCGGGTGACCTCTGAACTGTGGCGCGCTATTTGACGAGCGTTGGCAGGTTCCTCTAGCAGACACAACCTCCTCACCCCAATTCTGCCTACATTATTCACATAGGTTCATAGATTACACTGTTTTTATACAGTAATGAACTGAGAAGGTAGGGTGGGATTATTGTGATGGAGGCCATTTAATTCCGTTACACAGTACCATTGTGACTACAGTATAACGATTAGGATCATGTGACTATACAGACACGCTTAATGCATTTGATACTTGACAAAGTAAAGGAATTCTCAGGTCTAGCGTGTTACGTAACAGAAGGATAAACGGACCTGACAGAGGATAAGAGAAAACATAGCATATTAGTGCTGAGAAAGAGAATAACGTGAGAATACCATGAGATGTTATCATGGAAAGGAAAGCTCACCTGAACAGGTAGGCCTGCCGGATACTGTCCTTAAACATCCATAGGCGGCTTCCATATCGGCTTGGACATGGCTAAGGCAACCTGCCACTGCTGATCAATGTCTGGGAAATCCCTGTCCTCGCTCCTGACAAACCGAAGACAAACTCTCCACGACCTTGTCAACACCAGGCCTCAGTCAGCGAGAGGTCTTTGTTCACATATCTGAGTAAATATTGACAAATATCAGCAGACAGTCCACAGCCAAACCCCCATATAGCAGACAGCCACAGCATGTCACCCCAGAACACAGGAGCACCTGTCACGGCAGACATCCTTAGCAGACATGCAGCACGTACACAGCCTCAGGAAGCCCTTCACATTATCAGTGGAAAGACACATGCAGAATGATGGATAGAGGGGTATGTGTACTGTCTGGAGGGCACATACTGTACATTGATGGCACCCCTCTCATCCTGTTCAATCTTACTGGTGTCCGCCCACTGGCCTGCATTCACCTGATAACCCGCCCCATGGCCACACGGCACTGATGGCTCATGAACGGTTTCATGCGTGTGGTTGTGTTCTGTTTGGTGTCGGTCAGTGTTTGTTTGCACCGGGGTTCTTACAGGCTGAAAGCCAGTTCGCTGTTTTAAATCAGAAGCAGCGCGTATATGGTCTTGTGTTTTTGTTAATGTCCATGTTTTGCTTTCATCTTCGCTCGCACTCACCACACAAACCCCTTACAGTAAAACACAAAGAAATAAAGACAAGGTTCTTGAATGTCTTTGTTATGCTAATGTTGGATTTATATTCTGGCAGAGAAGATAAAAGAGAAGAATGACATCACTTACCGGACCAGATGCTTATATCTAAAGAAAGTTACAGTGAATACAGCTACAACCACAAAATCCTCCCTCTCGAGTTTTAACTAAAAAACCAGTCATGTGTGACCATACTGGCTTAAACTCTATGAGGCATCTGATTGTTGACTACATCACCCAGATGAGTCTAATTTAATAACACAACTTCAGAGTCTCCCACACAGGTCAGTTGTGAATGAAAAATTAGACATGGCTCCAAGTTCATTTAATACCGTAATAATAAGACCATTTGATAAGTAGCACGAGAGATTTAGTGCCCAATACTACTCAGTGCCTGTCAAAGGTCCTACTGTAGGCAGCTCAAAATGTGTTGGAGATTTCTCCTCAAGCTTGAACTGCACTGCTACAGTATGGTGCTGTGCAGAAGTACCTGTAATGCAATGGCAGCTAGATGAAACGTGTTCATTCATTGTAAACACACAAGCCTATTCACACCACTGGTAACATGTCTACATGTTTCTTGACTGACATACTGTAAAAATAAACTATACCATGTGCATGCATATAAAAGAGACGAGGGAGAGACAGAGAAATGGGAAATTACATTTCATTTCATTTATGAGGTCCCATAGAACAACCAGACAAAACCTAATGAGGCCGGTTTCAGAACTGCTTAAAGATACAAAGGACTTTTGTAAGAATAACTAATGACACATTTGATAGAACAGCCTGCTAGTTTTACCCATTAGCTATGCTAATAATGAACTATGAGACCTTTTTTCACCGCAGTCAAAAATCCTTTTAGCTCAGGGTGCTAATGGACATTTTGCTCTGCATAATGCTAACCCATTAGGGGTGTGCTATTTCCCTAATCAGTTAAGTATTTTACTCAAGAAATGGATGATTATTCAGAAGTGCCCCTTACTCAAATTGGAATAATTATCCAACAATACTGAACAACCACTTGGTAATGAACAACCTGCCAAATAATAAAAAATAACCAATGGTTTATCTGTTCCCCAGAGAGGCAGAACTTTTGCGCACATGTGTCAGCATCCTTATGAGAAAATAATTCTTATTAAATTAGCAACACCTAAGGCAGCTTGTATAAGTGTGATTCACAGAATAGGTCCAAATAGTTCATTCTGTTCTTTGCACATGCGGTGACATCCATGTTCATTCTGCACCCAACTCCATTTTGTTGTGCCTTCATGTTACCTATCCTTCTTCTTATCTAAGAGATAACCGTCACTTATCTGACTTTACTGCAATATTGCAACTGTATTCAGGTCTTGTTTACTTTCTTGTAACATCCTCCCTCTCCTATTTCCCCTCCCGCCCACATCTTATTTCAAATTAAGAGCTTGTAGAGATATGGAACGACAGAGAGCAATTTGTTGCTGCAGTAAGAATTGAGGCATCCTGTTTTATATTGCTCCACTTGCAGGATCACGTGGTGCGGCTGGGGATGGCTTATGAAACAAGGGGGCTCTGAGATGGCTTTCATGCATAGCCTTCTGGAGGCTTCTTCAGGGGACTCTCAAACCAAAGCAGCAATGAGACATTCTTGGCCAAAAAGAGGCGTGATGAGAAAAAAAGAGTTCCATCAACTAACAAAATATAAAATGTACACTGCTTTGTCGAGGGAAAATTGCTGGTGAGGAGATGCATGCACTGCTATTCACAAACAAACACACACACAATCCAGTTCCAGGCACCTTTCCAGGAAGAATTTGGATATTGAAGGGCCAGGGAAATGTTTTGTTGCTTTTTCCCTTTTCCGAGTAATGTCCGACTAACCTTTGGGACTGTTTCTAGCCTGGTGTCCTCATGAGGAACCACAAGCGACCGTCAGAGAGGGAACTGTGCTGTTGCAATGATGGTGTCAATAGGTCTGTTGTTCTGAAGAGACAGCATGTGCAGAAATAAGGAAGGGAAACACATGGTTGCAGAAATCAACCAGAAGTTCAGAATGTGGAGGGTGTCAGTGCAATGTGGTGTGAGGAATATTAGAAAGACAATAAGGCTCAAGATAGAGCCTTCATAATCAATAAGATGTTAAAAACAATGTGGAGAACCAGAAAGATATTGTCAGGTCCATACGTCTCCATGTCTCTACTAATACGGTAGTGAAAGAACAATATGCTTAGTCAAACTTTTAAGTTCCTTAAAACCCTTTCTATACACAAACGCACTCACGTAAAGTTAAGTGTAAAGTTCAGAAAACCTAAAAGCTGAAAGCAGAACAAACAATGTACCAGCTAGCTTGAATTTTCTCTAAATGTCACCCAGGTAACTGCAAAATGTAATGCCTGCATATGTTAATAATCCATGCCAAACGTCTCAATTTCATTCTAGCCACAGACATGACAGGCCATTGTCCTGGGGTTTCCCAACACGACCGTTGAACGACAAAACAGATGGTGAGCCACAACATTGTTTTGCTGTGGGCAGACTGATGTGGCAAAGTGAAATTAGGCCTGCAGTGAGTTCATTGCCCACACATTCTAGTGAGATGTAATATTTGCCTGTGTGAAATATATTTACATATGTGTTGTATTTACTAATTACTTTTTCCAGGCCAAAAGGCTATACTGAGGTGTCCCATTGCTACTTCCTTTTCTCTGGAGCCATGAAACCCAGCCCAAAAATCCTTTCGGTGTTGGAGTACTTCTGCAGTCTACCATAAATCCTTAACAACAAACTCTATAAACTTCTTTAGGCTTGAATATTTATGGATGCCTGTGGTTCCCCAGAGTGCTATTTTGTGTCTGGGGCTCCCCAGACCACAGAAACACTGGAACAGCTCTCCCCTCCCCACATACTGTGAACAGAGACATGGTGGTCTACTTGGCTCAGGTCATAAACAAAATGGCCACCTGTGGTTAGAAAAGACCAACACAATTTGGTAACGTAGAAGATGGGCACGAACCCATTACAAAAATAAACCCAGATATATTTTTAATAGTTTCTTGTACTCATTTTTATTTTGTCACTTAGTGTATTCATTTCATCTTTGTATAATGCCTTGCAATTTGTATGACAAAGCAATTTATAAATAAAATGCATTGTTGTATATTATTATTATTATTATTATTATTATTATAACAAATAAGGTTGGTGTATTTCTATGTTTATTGCCAATTCTATACTATATAAATATATAGAATTTGTGATATTATAAAAAAAATGTAGATGTTTAACCATGTACTTCAGATCTGAATCCTTAATGGGATTTTTGTAATTCCTTTATTTCATTTACTTTTTCACACCAAGCTCCAAAATATTGTGAATGTCATCATGAACCACTCCCACCAGTGTCCTTGCTTCTAATATTTGACCAAAACATAAAGGAGCATACAGTATATGGCTCATTGGAGATATTACTTGTCTCTATAAGTTTGTTTTAAGGTTTCTATTCATCTTACCCAGAAGACAAGGTATGTCTTGGGTTTTATCAATCTCGGCATGCATCAGCAACATTGTATGATGGCGATCAAGCCTAGGGGGAGAAGTCCAATATTTTTGGGCTATTTCCCAACAGCAGACATCCTTGCCAAGGCTTCATACTTCGTCCACTGGTCATTTTTACAGTCTAATTTCCTACTTGAGATGCTAGAATGGAGTGGCAGTGCACTGGCTGATCTTCACAAACAGATATCCACACATGAATACTAAATATAAACTGAATCGTTGTCAGGCCGTGGCCGTTTTCTGTGTTCCACGTCATTTGCTCTCCACATGGATGTGATTGGTCAATACAACTCAGACTACAAACGTACCACAAACTGAAAGCAAGTCCAGTGCAATATCTTATGTCACTCACTAGATATTCTGTATATTTATATTTAGAAATCTGTTCATAGAGATTATTGGCTATATCTGGTGGGCCAAGAAATGTTTCTCAATATGGTGATTCATTGGGGATGTGTTTGGTTATGTTGTTTATTGGGTGTATTTATAGGTTGTGCAGATTTCAAGAGTTGAATAATGTCATATATTATTTATTTTATTTACTTGTTAGTAAATATTATGTATTGTCTGCATACTGTATTTGAACTGTTTTTCTGTATGTTACATTTGTGCAGGAAAAATGTGCAGTGTAAACAATCACTATATATACGGGTACAGATGAAAATATTTGTGATTAAGTTATTCCTGATCGTAAATCATATTTGGTTCATTCAAAAACCAATAGGTCTCATATTAAAGCACAAATAGATATACCGTGTCAAGTCAGTGATGGTATACTAGGGTTAAATATAAGCATATCATCCTAGCCACTCTTTGTTTTATTAAAGATGGATGATCAAGTGCAACAGAGTACTACTTTCTCCTTCCCCTTCGTTAATTAAGTATTGATATGGTAGGGAGTTATATATGTTGTTAACAGGGTGAAGAATCAAAATTATTTTGTGTTACTCATAATTCAAGAGGTCTCAGACATATTGGTTTTGCACCATATACCACTGCACCATATAACTACAATAAAAGTCAGATTGCACTTGAAGTTATATCTTCCCTGCTTCCTGCTACAGTCTTGGGCCTTCGTGATCATACACAATGAGATTACAGGACTGCCAAGATTGTTAACCTTGAGGCATTTGTAATGTTGCACCCAAGTTCCTTTATTAATTGAGTGAGATAATGTGCACCAAAGTGGTTGGGATGATGTTAGGCCAGATTTATGATCGCTGTTATGCAGCCAAGATACTGCTCTAGCATGCATCATGAAAACTAATAAGTTGCGAGCCTGAGTTGCTGCCAAATGTACTAATTCATGCATATTTCAATATATGAACATCTGCCTTCTCTAATAATTGATATCCTATCTCCAAAAAAAGACAGGACTGAACATTTTCAAAAGGTTTGATAGTAGACACGTTTTCTGATAGAACACGCTTCCCATTTTCCCCCCAGCCGTAAGTCTCCAGAATGTTCTCTATTCACCGCGTATACTATGTAAACACACGTCTTATGTTATACACTGTCAATGAAATCTGTAAATCTCAGAACACACTTGGCATTTCAATATTATGGGACTCACAAAGACCCCAAAACTTCATTCAGACAATTCCATTATCAGCCCAGAGCTTTAACATCCAAAACGGCAAACATATAGTTTGCTCATTAATCACAAAATATATATGAAATGAAGGTACCCTTTCAACTGCAGCTCAGTCAATAATTATTTTTATCATCAGACACAGAAGAGATAAAAAACTAGTTTTTCAGTTTATTAGCATTCAGCAAATCTTTGCTGCTTGATAAAAACATCTAACCTTTTTCCATTCACCGCTTAAACAAAAACAGGAATGCAAAACATAATCTAGGCAAATCTTTTTAGGGGTCTGAGAAGGGATGGAGCCTGCACAAAACTAATCAGAAAGACAATATATTTGCAACATCTTGACATATCAAGGTAGTGCATGCAGAAAAATGGCAGCTTGTTTGTTTAGTTACAGACAATGTGACGGGCATCTCCCAGGGACTTCAGAGGGCAGTTTTGTAGCACTAGCAGCAGTCTCTCATTACTAGATCTAGATGACATCTGGATGCTGAAATTCATGAGCCACAGTGCTGAGACTTTTCCAAAATAATTTGAGCAGATGTTTTGGGACATAACTGAGCCATTGTAAGGTGACATGACGTTGATTCATGTCCTGCCCATACCAATATCATGTTACACTTGTCACCTGGAGTCCAAAAGACAATCAGGGGAATATGTCGAAATATTAAATAACATTACCATAGGTCTCTCTTTGTGTTGTTACATTGTTGATAGATATTGTAGATTCTATTTATTAACCATGTCTGCATCATGAGATGTGGAGAAATATAACCATGGTAACTTAACACAAGCAGACGCCTAGTAGCGGCAATTTACATTGCACGTACAACCATGGTGAGAACAGTGCAAAATGTTGAGAAAATACTCAGAGGTAAGAGAATAAATGTCAGAGTGAACGTATGTGAAAACCACAGATTCAAACATTAACTGCACGTGAGGATGGAGCAATGGCACACAAGAGAGTGAAAAGGTCACAGAGTAGACTGTAGCTAAAAGCTGTGTTTGGAAATATCCACAGAGTGTGTTCCTACAAAGTCCTGACTGCTTTTATGAGCATGAAACTGAATACAAACAGAATATGGCAGTGGCCTGGCTTGTCTATCCACACTTTAGCCCCTCGTCAGTGGAGAGCAGTTTAGATAATGGGATTTGGGCTGTGTGTCTCATGAGAGCATGTCGCTGGGTCAGACAATGAGGTCCGTCATGTTTTGAGTAAGAGAAGCTGTGGTTAACACGCACACACACACACACATTTCCTCCTCACCTCAGAAAGGAGTTGCCAAAACTAGTGGTGGCTTAAAATGCTGAAAGCCAAATGAAAACAGAAACGAAAAAATAGAAAGGGAACAGGAACTTTCTTTATTCGCTCCGATTAAGTTTCGGAGGGCTCAGCTGCCCCAAGTCTTGTTCTGAGGCTGTCTAACCACATCCTCATGCTGTAAGAGAGGTTGAGGTTCAGACAGGTTCCCTGAGAGCCAGAGCAGGCTGTAATAACAGAGAAGGGGGGTGGCTGCACTCAAACCTGCACACAGACTATTCTCTCTATTCTGCTTGTTTCCTTGATACTGTTACAGACCACATTTCAAATATATGGAGTGGTGGTGCTATCGCCAATAATCCACTGAGATGGTTGTCCAGACCAACAAAAAAAAATACAAATAAACTATTTTACAACTAATGCATTCTAAAAATATGATATGATAAAAGTACACAGACGATGTGTGCTTTAAAGTGATATCACTACATCATCTGTGTATTTTGCACAACAATGTGAAAAAAGTATTTCTGGCATGCATATGTGCCAGTATGTCTTTCTCTTGTCTTTTGTAAGCACTCATACTGTACTGTATAACAAAACCTCGTCTTC
>JAODVN010195151.1:0-5000 GCA_025434125.1 Chologaster cornuta
CATTCATTTGTATGAAAAGTGCTATATAAATAAAGATTGATTGATTGATTGATTGTACGCTGCAGTGCTGTGTTGCGGGCCGGGGTGTGATGAGCGCTGGGCAGGCCCGACCCAGTACGCCATAGTGGTCGGTGGGGTCTGGGAGAACAGCATGGCGTGGCCCAAAAGGATGCTCCACATGAAGGGAGACATTGTGTGTACTATGCTGCTGCTGCTGCTGGCCTGCCTGCTGCTGTTCATCCAGCAGGTATAGCGACTCACACACAAGCGGGAGCCTCCGGTGCGGAGAAATTAATACAACGCGAATGTGCCAAACCCTGCAGTTCATCAAATGGCCACTTGGGGCTGTCTGCAAAACGGAGTCTATCCCCATAGACTCCAATGACAGCAAAAATAAGCATGTTTTTACAGCTGATTATTAATAAAAAAATAAAACAGTTTTGGTCTATAGAGCTTGTATGGGGAGTGATAAAAAAAAATCACTTCATAGCTCATTAGTTAAAAATAAATTAGACATGCATTTCTCCTATTATAATGAAAAGTGGGAATAAGGGGGCAATGCAGGCGAAGTAAGGTACTGCAAAGATGGCGATGGCCAAAGCCAGCACAGCGCAGTGTTCACATATCTGTTTGCTTTGAACATGACATTGGAACATTTTGTGTAAACATTCAGTAATTTTGTATTTCAACTTTTTGTCTAGCTTCAATTTGTTTTCGCTGTAAACTACTGAGAACTTTGCTTGTGTTCGCAAACATTCGCAACAAAACTCAACGCAAATGGAGAAGCTGTTTGAATTATGTTTGCAAACGTTTGCAAGAGTTTGCCAATTCTGAACGCACCTATGGTCTAGGCTGTTTCACAAACCAGCATCCCATACATACCTACATCAGTAAAATTGATATTACATCTACACAACCTGTTATGTAATTTAAATCCTATTATGTAATGGCCCCACCTTCTAACTCAATCCAAGCCAATCTGTCTCCAGATTCTGCTGTCATCCAGGTGGGACACAACCACATTGAGACTGCAAGTCCAGGCCTCTACCAGCTCCAGACAAGCCCTGCTCACCCATTCGGGTGCCATAATGGACCTGGTCTTCCCAGAGGTATGGCATTGTTTTTTTCAAGTTACAGATGTGTGCATCTGCTTGTATATACCTGGTCTCCACAGGGGTATGGCATATTGGCTTTTTAAAAGTTCCAGATGTGTGTATCTGTGTGTATACCCCAGTAGTTCCAGATGTGTGTATCTGTATGTGTATACCCCAGGAGTTCCAGATGTGCATCTCTGTGTGTGTATACCCCATGAGTTCCAGATGTGTGTACCTGTGTGTATATACCCCAGAAGTTCCAGATGTGTGTATACACCATGAGTTCCAGATGTGCGTACCTGTGTGTGTATACCCCAGGAGTTCCAGATGTGTGTATCTGTGTGTGTATACACCAGGAGTTCCAGATGTGTGTATCTGTGTGTATAGCTGGTTTCCCCAGGTTGTTGGGGTTTCAAGATGTTTTGCATCTGCACACATGACAACAAGATGTTTAAAAACCAATGCATTGATGTAATTGATATAATAAAATGTGTGTGACCTGAAAGGTCCCATCCGGGCATGGAACCCTGCAGCAGCCCGCCTGCAAGCCCCAAGAGTCTTCATCCAAGACTGGAATCTCCCAGTCTTGGCCCAAGCCTAATAATAGAAACCCCAATCTGAGGTCCAAGGGGAAAACGAAGAGCAAAGGCAAGGGCCAGCGTAAGACTGCAGTGCCCACAAAGGCCGCTGGCAGCCCCCTGTCCACGCGTCCCCCTTTTGACTTTGCAGGTTACCTGAGGGAAAAGGACAACAGGTACTACCAGCTTATAATTAACCAGCCAGAGAAGTGCACGGTCGAAGGAGAAGAAGGCTCCTCTTCCTCTGCTCCCTACATGCTTGTTGCAGTAAAATCTATCGCTGCAGACTTTGATAAGCGGCAGGTACGACGTGGCTTTGTGACATAACTTACCGATATTAATTAATATCGATTCTTCTAAGTTAGACCCACAGAAACGACCAAAAATCCAACTGACATCTTTTGTTTTTAAATGTGCAATATTTAAAGAACCACATCAATGCAATTAAAGTGAAATTATGGTAGTGAACCAAAATATAGGAACATATTAATATTGCTAATTTAAATAGCTAATTGCTCATTTTTGGCAGATGGATTTAGAAGTTTGAACTCTACTATAAATCTAATTATAGATCATTTAAATCTAACATTAATGCAATCTGAATTTATAAATTCTAGACATGCCACTATTGGAATTCTGAATGGAGGAGGACCCTGAAATACATATATGGTAGTAGGAGGAAAATATCCAAATAATAACAAACAATATAATCCAAAAGAGCAAATCACCTGCTTTATAACTGCCAAGCATTAACCTATCATGTGGTTGCATTGACATAAGCCACCTGCCTAAACAGTCTTCTTCAATAAAGGCCCGGGGCATTTTAAAGATCGCTGCTAGTGGCAGGACTTGCCTATAAGGAGTTTGGTACAGCCAATCAAATTAGACCTTTATCATTTCAATCCCCTCTTCCCCATGCCTAAGGTGGTACGGCGAACGTGGGGTATGGAAGGACTTTTCCAAAATGGCGTGCTGATTCGTAGGGTCTTCCTACTGGGAGTGCCCAGGAACGGGAGCGCCCTGCCACTCTGGGACCGCCTCCTGGCCTACGAGAGCGACACCTTCAAGGACATCCTGCTGTGGGACTTTGAAGACACCTTCTTCAACTTGACTCTGAAGGAAACGCATTTTCTGCTGTGGGTCAACCTTAGCTGTCCTGCAGTCAGGTTAGTGCTTAAGCAGCATGTCTGTGCCAAGTGGGAACCACCGATATGAATACAAGGCAGGAGTGCCACAACATGCCCTAAATCCAATGGCCACTTCAGGCTGGCTGCAAAAGGGAGTCAATCCCCATAGATATAAGAATGTAAAAATGTCCGATTTTACAGCAAAAATAAACATGTTTACAGCCTGGTTAAAAAAAACAGGTACTATTATAATATATAAGGCGGAGTATTTTTCTACACGGCCCTGGCTCTGTAAAAGGAAACACAAACAATGTGGTGCGACAACACTGAATTAAAGGAAGAGCTTTTTTTGTTTTGATAGTTTTCAGATATCAACAACAATTATTCTTTACCCTAGCTGACCCCACCTTAAAGTAGGGGGAGTAAACTCGCCCAGAGACATGTTACAGTATCATATTTATGCCAAACAAATTACAGTCGTTTGCAGGGCACCTTAACCAGTAGCTAACTCTTTTGTGCACAGTCAGCAAAAATCTGGCCATATTGACATTTACTATTTACATTATTAGAAGGACATACATACATTGATGCTAATTGCTATCTTCTTTTGTTTGGTACAGGTTCATCTTCAAGGGTGACGCTGACGTTTATGTGAACATGGAAAACATCCTGGAGATGTTGTGGGGCCGAAGTGCAGAAGAGGACCTTTTCGTTGGTGACATCATCCTCCATGCCAGACCCATCCGTCGGCGCAGCTCCAAGTACTACGTGCCGGGGTTAATCTACGGCGGAGCCCTGTACCCCACCTACGCTGGCGGAGGGGGCTTTGTCATGTCCGGGCACACTGCGCGACGTCTTAGCGCCGCTTGTGAACAGGTGCTACTGTTACTGTAACAATGGACCTGTTATCATTTATTAAAGCGCTTCTATATAACTTTCTGCCTGCCATAAGATGTCACACTTAAGTCACGAGCACTGTAAGCGACTAGCAGCGATGTAGCGGCAAGAGACAATGGAACGTCTATGAGCTTCAGCGACTTTAAGCAAGGCAAAACAAGTGGGCGGTAGCAGTTAAACAAATCTCAACTTCAGGCGACGAGATTGAGGTGACTACCAACGAGAGCTAAGGATATCGTTACCGAAAAAGTTTTTGCAGGAAATATGTGAGAGGGATACATAGGCAACCAAAGCCTGAAAATGTAAACAAGCGGATAATTTTCAGTTACAAAGCTTGCAGTGTGCCTGGGGCTTAAGCGCACAAGCAACTCAGACCAAAACAAATGCTTCTTGTGGGGCAGACAAGCACACTAACATGCAGATATGTGAAGAAAGAAGAGAGGGGCTATTATTACAGAAACACACAGATGCCATAAACCTACTCCACCATATCTTTACTATTGTTTGCTTTGATAAATGTTTTAAATATTGTCAACTTTAAAAAAAAACATTAATATACATTTGAAAATAGGTGACTTATTTTAGTAATAGTTTTGTTTTAATGCACATTTCAGTGCACGTGTGCAACAAATACTGTAGCCTACTAGGCTATTAGTACTCTCTCAAACAGAGTTGCTGTTGTTCTTTCAAGGTGGAGCTGTTCCCCATCGACGACGTGTTTCTGGGAATGTGCCTTCAACTAATCGGGGTCAAGCCGTGGCGTCATGAGGGCTTCCGGACCTTCGGCATTCCCAGGCCCTCGGCTGCCCCTCACCTGCAGATGTTTGACCCCTGCTTCTACCGGGACCTCATGGTGGTCCACAGCCTCACCGTGCCCCAGATCTGGCTGATGTGGAATCTCCTGCATGACCCCAAGCTAAGCTGCCACACTGGGAGAAGACCAACGCCTTGGCCATTTAGGTGGAGGGAGCGGGCACAAACGACAGTGGAGACAGACTACGATGATGCTAAGAGTGTGTTTGTAAATCATTAAGCATTTCCCAGTGCGAAAATGCTAAAACGGTTACCGTAGAAACAGAGCAGAGGGACATGGGACAGTCCAGAGCCTTCGTTTAAAGGCAGGGTCCATCATTCTCGAGAACACTTGATAACTTTGAGGTCTAATCAAAGACAAACTTGCTCGGAAGCTCGGCCCCCACACGTTGAAATTAATTGCGATGCTGTGAGCGGTGTTTATGTTCCTATTTACAGATGCAGGGCTATGTAGTTAGTACCGCATCATTTTTTCAGCACGCACAGAGAAC
>JAODVN010195151.1:10000-12542 GCA_025434125.1 Chologaster cornuta
GCAACTGGACATAAAAATAAAACAAAAACACACAAGATTCAGAGAGAAATTAAAGACTGTCAAGTCAGTATGAGTCAGCTAGACGTGACACTATGTTTTGGGGGAAATGGTGCATTTTAGTGCAAAGAAAGAAAAATACCATTAACTAGAAGAAAACGATAATAGCATGAGTGTTGAGACATAAGAAACACAGAGATGTTCTCCACTACGCCTATGTCCTTCACCGCATGCAACAAAATTCGCTCAGACCAAATGAAAAGTTGGCCCATTTGTGCTCATAGCAGCTATCCATAATTCATATGGAACATTTGCTGAATCCATGCAATTTCATGTGAGTGCATGCCTGCATGTCCACATGCATATCTCCTCGTGAATGTGTGTGTGTGTTTGTGCGTGTGTGCGCATGTGCGGTCATAGACTATCCAACTTCAATTTGTGAAAAATACATAACTGAAATGTTTGATACCTCAGTATGTGCTAATGTGTTTCAACCTCACAGGTTAAAGCACAGCAGTGCTACCTGTTTATATGCAGATGCTCCTTAAAGCAATATTGGCAGGCACACAAAAGAGAAAGTGCTGAAAAAAAAAAACAGCCATTTTGGGGTTAAACAGGTGTTTTACTGCTGATGAACTCTTGATGCGAGAGACAGACCATGCCAAAAAACTAAGCAAGAACATTTGTCACTGAGGAAGTGAAAGATGTCTTTCTAAGACAGAACTGGGCTGAATCCAATTTCTTCCCAAAATATGGTCAGCGGTCATCCTTGGGTGTTGGAGCTGTTTGGATTGGCAGTGGCCCAAAGCTGGGCCGAAATGAGCTGGTTTGGTTTTGGGGACATCTTTAGTTTACTTGGGGTATGGACTGAGCTAAACTGGTGTCAGCGATGTTGTGGATTTAGTTGGAGTGGATTTGTGTGTTGCTGGAAGACTGGTACTTATGACCGGGCAGTATGGTTTGGTTGCAAAGTCAGTGTCTTAAGCTTTTGATCACATGCTCTCAGCTTTTATGGTGAATCTTTAATATGCTAGGGGCGATGTTCAAATGGTAATGCAAATGACCATGTTATCATGGCAATGATTTAGAGGGTTGTGTGTCCTATTTGTTGTTGTGACTCCCCAAGTACAACTTTGGAGGGCCCCCACCCAATGTTCCATCTCAAGAATGCAGTGGGAAATTCTCCATCAATCACCAGATCACTTCAAAGAAGATCTGAACATTCCTCCCTGTGATTCCCCTAGAATCAGCTCCACGACACCACATAAACCTAGATCCTGGGCTGGCTGTTTTGGATCAGTACCCGCGGCCTGTGTGCGTGGCTGAGGGACGCACGGTTCACTAGGAAGCACTGCATTCAGACCTGACCTTCACTGGCACATTCCGGATGGTTCTGGATGGTTTCATGACGCGACGTGTTTCAACAATACAATGCCGTGCTGGATACGTCTGGTAAAGAAAGCTGACGGTTTCTGCAGGTGCTTGCTCTGGGGTTGACGCTCACTTGGTGGGACAGGATTCTTTCTGGAGGTACGTTCGTTCAGTGGGAACTGCTGCTAGACTCGAGCCGGGCCTGGCTGGTGGTCCGTGCAGCACCGTAAAGGGTCACAGACGCTATGTGGTTGTTCTGCATTACCTGTGGAACAACGTCACCAAAGAAACAACGTTTAGCAGAACACAGAGATCTTAATATAGATAGGTTTCCCGCTCTAGAATCACATGTGAAATTAGCTGACTTTCACTGAGAAAAATTAATAAATAATAATATAAAAATTTCCATGATGAATTAATGGAAAAGCAGGACAATGTCTTTGTAAAATACACTGGCATGACAACGATAAACATCACATTCATTTAAAAAGTAATGTTATAACTCACATAGGTACTACTCGTAACATTCGGACAAATAGTTTCAAAAGTAGATAAGACATCTCAAAATGTAATGCCACGTCCAATAACATTTTATAAATGGCAATAAACATGTTAGCATGCTGCAAACAAAATTCCCCGATATGCCATTATTTGACCAAAACATTATATAAACTTATGACTTTCCATGTTTGGAATTGCTTTTTTAACCCTCTGAACCGTAACCCAGATAACAGGTTCAACAAGCTTTCCAGTTGTGCGCAGCCCATTATGCTAAATAACACAAGCCATATAAAGACCATTTCAGCAGTGTCTGAATAATGAGGGAAAAAAAAAGAAGAGTTTCTAGCCTTTACCGTTCTGAAAAAATTATCCAAAATATAAACTGTGTGTGAATGGGTGAATGTGAGGCAAAATACTGTTATATGCTTTGGACAAAGGCGCTATATAAATGCAGTCCATTTATATTTTACCATTCGACGGTGCATTAGGCGCGGAACTTTAGAGGCAACTTTGCCATTGGTCAGCTGCTGTTATTTTGATGAACTCAAGCCATAAACCAATCTCTTTTGCGGAATGTCTGGAGTATGAGGAAAGTATGAGGGTTGTTTTCTATGGTTGTTATATAAGTTTGTTTCTAGGGTTGTTTTCTAGGGATGTTTCTACGGTTGTTTTC